>JAMKCH010001816.1:0-38144 GCA_023653785.1 Ophioderma brevispina
TTATTCCGTGTATTGCTATGAGCCCGGAATGTGGCTCCGCCGGACTATATCTGCATGCCCTTTCACACCGGGTTTTGACTTCTCCTTTGATCATTTTTGTTGATTGGGACACGGAATTTTGTTGCTCCAGTTTTTAGTCGCGCCCATAGTCTAAAACGAATTATTGCATGTACACGTCCAGTCACTTACCCCATTCGTACTTTGGCTGAGAGATGCTATCGCCAAAAACATCGCAAGAATATTCCTCATGGTGACAGTGCAGTGTTAAAGAAGGAGGGTGCACCGAATTTTTAATCCAAGTCAAGTCCCTCTTGGGAACAACTTCTCGATTTCGCTTTGTACACGTTGGTGATAGAAAAAGACCTCTGAACTCGAACCATCCCATTAATGACAGGTGCCATACAAGTCGTTGTCACAGCTGACTGCGAGTTGTCCCGCTTGATTGTTTATTCTTAATTACCCCGTCACGACCTCTGCCTTTTATTAGAGGAGGAGCCAGGATATCATAGGGGCCTTATTTAAGGAATTTGTTTACCTCCCACTACAGAAAGATGTTTTGGACACCTTTGGTAGTTTTATGGGACCCTCTACTCAATGCTAGTAGTTTGTAATCTCAATTGTGGTATCACTTTTTCACATAAAGGAAAAGGCCAAGTTAAAGTTCAAAAAACAGGGGTCACACTTTTAAAATGCCCCAATTATGTTGAAATGTTTTGCCATTTGTCCATCTAATCATAAGGATTCCAAAAACGTAATTTGTCCACCACCTACGACCATTGTTGGAGTTATAGGGTAAATGGCTAAAATGGTAAAAAAAGGTCGAATCTCAATTTGTACCGGGGTCACATTAAAGTTAATCTGAATTATATTTAAACTCAGTTTTGCCGAGGTAGAGGACTCCCCAAAAAGTATCGTTTTGTTATGTTAAATGTTTACTTACGGAGATCAGGGTCAAAGAAGGTCACGCATTGGCTTATGTATGTCCCTATACCTATTTTATTGTCGCAATACATGATAACTATACACTGCAGATGGTACAAACTATTCCTTATTTTTGACGCATTAAGCTTGATGACAACTTATATCATTTTCAACAAATTGGAGCAACTTCTGATTTTGACCCTGTACAATACGAAATTGACCTTTTTACCATTTTTAAACCATTTTTCCCCTATACTCCAAAACCATTGGACGTAGATGGTACAAACTATACATTTTTGGAATCCTTATGACTAACGGACAATAGGACATATCATTCAACATGATTTGGAGCATTTTAAAAAAGTTATGACCCCTGTGTAAAACATTAATGGCCCTTATTGGGGAAAAGGTGACACCACAATTTGAGAGTACTACCTACCTAGCGTTGATTTAGAGGGTCCATACAACTACCAAGGCTTCAATCCTTTTGTAATTGCGGATAAACGAGATGTTTGACCGGGTCTAAGCTCCTCCCTTATGAACAAACATTAGCAGAAAAACTATACAAGACTATCTTTGCATGCGAAGCAATATCTAGTAAACAACCAACGCCATTTTCTGTTTCTCATGTGAAGTTTTGAGCGGACACAGGCCGCAGGATTTTTTTTAGGGGAGGGGGTGATTTTTTTCAAAGGGGACCTTTTCCCCAAATTCCCCCCTCCCGAAAAGGGCGAATATTGGCAAAAGTGACCTTTTACCGCAATTTTAACTCTTTTCGACAAAATCGCATAAAAACCGATATTTTGGCCTTTTGAGCCATTTTAGGGTAGTGATGTAATTTGGGGGCGTCCGCCCTCTACCCTACCCCTCCCCCCCCCCCACCACCACACCACCACCACCACTTATAGTAGAATTCCATTGATGGTAGAGTTATGGCGGAGTATTGGACTTCGTCCATTACTTAAAATAGGGGACAGAAATACAGAGAAAATCCTTCGATTCTTTCTTCATACAAAAGAGATCGAGTGAAAGAAACTGGCCAACTCACAACAATAACGTTAGTGTGTTTCGTCCAGTCAATACTTTGTATTTTTAATCATATGTGATGCATAGTGTGTCTACCCCAGATTGGTTTTAACATTGCCTACAACACATACCATAAAGTTTATAAGGCTTCAGGCACCTGTGTGTAACAATGCAGAACTTTTATCTTCACTATTCCTACAATCAGCTTTCACTATTTCACTGAAACTATTCCTGGATTTAGTTTGCGCGTTCTTTTGACAACATTCTAGGGTTTATTTGCTTTGACTATTAGATGGGACTGTGATGCCCCAACCGCTCATGGTTGGCTATCATCATGGCTATAGCGCACATCATACCACAAATACACGGGACTAAATTTTTTATATTATATCCCCTCAATTCATACCTCCACTACAAAAAAGTAGAGTCTATTCCACTATAACTGGAATCTAGTATAGTTACGGGCCTGCCGAATAGTCAAACACTATCCCGATCAAATGCCATGATTATATAGTGGCCAAAGTTACTGGATTCCAAATTCTTCAACAATTAATTACAAAAGTCAGTCCTGAGGTCACGTGACACAATTGATAACCGCAGAATTGTTGTACGAGTCAGAAGGCATGGATTTGCACAACCACAAAAGACACGGCTGTCCTTGCTCTTTGTTTGATTCCCCACCCAGAAACGGTGCAAATCAGTGATGTTTTTGCTATTTTAAAGTATAGGGGAATTCATGATATCTATGAACTAACCGTGGTCTTCGCTTTCTCCACAGATACATCTTCACGTGCACAGACTTATTTACAGATAAGATGGCCCTTTATGATTTGGTCAACTTTAAATCGATGTGGGGCTTCTGAATTTGTCAAGACCACGCATTCCTTTAAACCGATTTTTTTTCCAGCTTTTCATCCTTGTTTTTCACCCCCAAAATATCATTACTAATTATACCACTGAGTATGAAGTAACTTTAGAAACATTACTGCAATATTTGTAAAATGAAACACAACGTATTTAGGAGCCCCAAAAACGAAGTTGTTTTCAAACGTTTTCTACCACCTGGAGAGGTCACGCTGCACCATTGTTGTCATTTGAAAAAGAAAAATAAGCATTCCAGCGGACCTGCTGTCTCACTGAAAAACACTTTTCTTTCATATTGTATTACGGATATAAGCAGACAAATATGATTTATCAACAATATTGATTTTTCGTATCGGAAACATGTGGGTTTTAATATTATGCCAATTTGGCCCAAAGGAGCTCAAAGGGTAAAAATAACGGGTAGACTTAGCGGAACACTTCCTGAACTGAATTGTGCATGTTTTATGTTCATCCCGCTCAGTAGATTCTGTCCCGAAATCTTGCTCCATGAGCACATTTTCAACTGGTCACATCGGGTCCCTATTCATGATAATGTGTATATGTGTAATCTTTGAGTGATAACACTGCCTCTTTTCACTGCGGGGCAATTATAACACATGGCCCAGCGACTCCTCAGATAAAAAGAATCTGAGGTGCTTTTTCTCGCCCCGCATAACGGGCCAATCGGTGGCCTTTAAGCCATGTTTGTTGTATATCCATAAGTCCCTGATATTGGGGAACATAAATTGAAGGCTACATTTGTATTCATTTTCAAGAAAATGTGCCAGTTTTATTAGCGGGAACTGACGGTTGTAGATTTTTTATAATTTAGTACGAATTTGCACTTGGTTTTCTCCTAGTGCCCTGATGTAGACTATACGGAATTTGTTATACAGTTGGTTAGATTTGATCTCGCCCTACAGTCTTTGAAAATTTACCAACCACGCGTCTGCTACCAAACAGCCACAACAATAAAAAAAAAATATAACTAAACGAACGTAAAGGGATTAGCAGCGTTAATGCGAAAGAATCGAAAAAATGTGGAAATGCATTTTTTAAACTTATGAATCAGGGGATAAGTGTGTACAAGTCCATAAAACTGCTTTAATGTTGAAACAAACCACCAAAGGTGAAAAAAATACGTATTTGAGGAGAGGATTTTTCATTACCGTCTCCCGAAAATAGACATAGAGCCATGGCATCCTTAATCGCCACTAAAACAGCTTATTTTGGTTTACACCAGTCAAACAAAAATGATCTAATGTTTGTGTTGAGGTCAAACTGCATGATCATGGTGCACAATACACGCTGAAAATCTGTGATATTCACCAGGAAAGGCTTTTTTGATTACAAGTCGGAATTTTGAACGCACGTATAGAAATTACAGAATCAGTAAAAGTACTGCTTGTCTTTAATACACGGATTTCAGGCCCACCACTTGCAGGTTATGTTCGCATATCCAGCCAGTAACAAAAAATATAAAAATTATGGATTTTGATGATTTTTTCTATGTTTCGGATTAGCAAATCGCTGCTAATCACCTTTAACCCACGGGTGCAATCGGTTTTCTTGAGCTAAATTACACGAGGAGGCCGCTGAGTACAAATTGGGCATTGCACTTTGTAACATTAAGGGTACACTGAACTTCACAAAACCATTCATCGGCTTAACAATTCTTAAACGGAGGTTAACCTGCTGACCAATTCTGGGGTGGGTTTGTGGCTAAAATTACTGTAAGGGGGTAGGCTTGGGCACAAATTCTGATACTACATTTTGTTTATAGGGGTGGCACTGACACGTTTATAATACCAATGGAACAGTTTCAAATCATTTTCACAAGATTTACATTTAGGGTCACAAAATCACCCAAAATGCGAGCGACGAATTTGGATGGATTTTGAGTATTTTCTGAAAGATATTCCTCCTCTATTTGGTGATGAACCGTGTAAACTGAGTGTCACTACGGCATGCTCCAGGCCGAGGCCCCACAACATCCGGTGATGTACAAAGTTTGTGAAAAGGTTTTCACGGTGTCACTGATCGGTCGCGGCAAAGGGGTTACGGCGGTCCGGTAAGTATTGTTTATCCTGTTTCTAAAATTGAAAAAAAAAAAGTTGGCCGTAGCGTTTGAAAATTCTCTAGACTGGAATAATTTCGAAAGGCATTGTGGGGGGAAAAACGGGAGGGGCTCATAGCGATGCGTGTTCACTTTTCGTGTGTGCGAACACCGGAGTACCCAACACAAAAACGTGCAATTTCTCGATAGGTTAGATAGGTTCAGCCCAATTAAGATAACATATAGAACGGACCCTTGATCGCAAAATCTCAAATAGAACCCATTCGTTTTCCGGAGATATTTGAATTTCAGTTTCATTTGCATGCATTCGCTATGACGGGACGGATAACGTAAATCTCTCGCGCAGTACAAAATTAGATAATACCTTTCCGCATTCTGTGACACAGACTACACCTTCCGTGACCGCCGTCTCAATGGGTGTATATCACAGCAGGCCGTGGACGTGTATTACTTTGTATGCATATGGGATTGACTGTCTTTTGGCGGGGTGCTTTTTTGAGATGGAATGGGTAACTGGATTAGGTTTGTGGTTTTCGCGCTTTGGTCCTCCATGGTCCTCCCTCTCCTGTGTCCATGATTTTTAGCCAATTGACAATTATTCGAGCATAGGTTCGGGTTATAATGAGAAATTCTACTCTCGAAGTTTGGAGGTTTGAAGCTTGTTTTTTCTTTAGTTTGAAGGGTGCCTTTATCAGGATTTTTTGGGTCCAACCGCTGGATAAATGTGGGAAACATTGTTAAAATAAGGGGTAAAATTTAAGTACAGGTGAAATTTGAATCAGCAATGGTGTTAAATGTAACACCAATACATTGTCCGTGTTTTAAGGAATAAAAAATGTATAGTTGGTCAGTTTTGTCTAGGGATAAGAGCGATAATATAATAGAGGAACAAAAAAAATTAAAAATGCATTTTTTCTATGCTTATAAATCATATATAGTATGTACACTTCCATATACCCTACTGTGGGACCAAAAACACCAAATAGTGAAAAATGAAGTATTGAGGAAATTGTCATACGTCTCCCGCAAATCCCCCTACCTGAACACTGATTGTGGTTACACCGTATACATAATAAGCAATGATCAATAATGTTTGTGTTTTGAGGTCAAACTGTCCATTCATGTTGCACAGTATCCCGCTTATAATCTGGGATATTCACAGGGGAAAGGCTTTTTTGATCGCAAGGCGGAATTTTGATACGCACGTATAGAAATTACAAAATCAATAAAAAGACTTGTCTTTAATACAATGGCTTTCAAGACAACCATTTGCAGTTATGTTAGCACATCCATACCAGTACAAAAATACCAAATACGATTTTTTTATTATTAAGGTTCAAGGTCATCCTTGGATAAAGCTTCCCTAACCGACTCCTTCAATTATTTTACAATGTTTGCAACTTTTGTGCGTAAATGGATTAGCCCAAACTTAACAAGGGTCTACATGGATCTATAGGGTCCACCAAAAATTGCCCTCGTATAAAAAGCTGTCACCTAAGAATTAACTATTCATTTTGTGGTTCAGTATAGACCGGAAGCAATAATTTGACACCAGTTTCAACAAAACAAAATGGATAATTTATCAAACATTTATCTTTCATTTTCAAAAAAATCCTATATGTACTCCACTTTCCGGTTCAGTGCGCTTTGACTTCAGATTGGGCCCTACAGTGATGGATATGCCATATAAGTGAACCCTTTCCTTAAACAGTGTATTTAATGATCCTAGCACCTCATTTTGTTGTTTAGGTTCACTAGATATACACGTGAAAAGAGGTTTTATTGTATCCATCTTTCTACAATGAGCTATACTACCAATCCACAATTATAACGTCCCTCATTCCCGGTCTTATCACTCACCCACAAACGAATGGAGTCGCCCAATTAGGGTCTATCGCACCTTGGCGCGATAGCCCCCATTTTTGTCCAACAGAAGTTACTACCGAACTAGTGGGGAGGTGCGGGAGTGGATTGGTAAGTATAGTTCACTTGTTTGGCGCGATTCGGTGACCACGTTGTGGGGGCTCGTCCGGAAAGGCTCAGCATATTGTAACAAAGCCCCAATGGTGCTGAGTCTCTATGCTTTAATATTAGCGATACTTCTGTTTCAATGATTGAACTTTGCCATTTGGACTTGGATTTGACTGGGGACTGCCATTGACTTCAGGTTTATCATGCGATTCAATTGGACTTGCGACTTCACTTGACGTGTGTTGACTTTGACCTCACGGTCAAAGTCAACCGTCGCTGCCGGCCTATGATTTCAGATTTGAAAAGCCCGTTTGTCAAATAATTTATGCGTACTTATCATTCCATCATGAAATACCCATGAACAAGTCTGCCAGTGTGCGAAATACCATTTCTGTCTTGTGTTCAGCGGCAGGGGGGGGGGGGGGTAGGACACGATCTGCTCGATTTGGGCATTGGGGATTTCCATGCCTAAGAAAAATGATGCTTTGTGGACAAGTCTGTTTTGCTGACTTATTGTTCAGTGGACCATATCTTGAGAACCACTCAACCAAAATGAACAATTTTTTCAGGCAAGTGCTGAGCTAATCTACTCATTGTGAAAATTCACATTTCTATTTAATGGTTTGTCCAAATATGTTGTAGTTTAAAGAATCATCAACAAATGTCACTGCTTATTTTAATGCCAAGTTAATAAGAACGGTCACAACGATATCGGATAAAATTTGTGCCAAGCTTCTAAGATTTGTGCACAGTTTTGAATAAATAGGAAAGAAATCAATAATCTCAAGTTAAAGGTAAAAAAGGTAAAAAATACATCGTTCCCCGGAACGCTTGTGTCGCCTGCCATCACGTTTTGTCAACAGGTCGTAGTTTGATGTTTGACAGATTTTTGCCGTGTTTTTTGTTGCGAGCTTGGTGCTTGTATTTTAATTAAATTGAGTCAAAGGTGTCACATATGGTCATCAAAGGTCAATCTGTGTATATCTCACATTAAGTCATGGCCAGTGTTTTTTAGTAACTTTGGTGGCCGTGGCATCTTATGTGCCAAAGAAATGTAGTTTTTTAAAGATTTTTCCCCAAAATGTGTCAAAGTTCACATAAGGGTCACAGACGTGTCCTTTGTTACACCACATATGAGCCTTGGGCCAGTGTTCTCCTGACCAAGTATGAAGTTAATCAGTTGGATGGGTATGTAGAAATGAGCAATTGTTAACCTTTGTTCAATTTTATGAAATTGGGTCAAAGGTCACATAGGAATCATCAAAGGTCACTTTGTGTATCAAATCTCACATTAAGTCCTGGCCCGTGGGTTCTTATTGAGTAACTTTGGTGGCCGTAGCCTTTAGTGTCCAAAGAAATGTAGTTTTAAAGATTTTTCAACAAAATGGGGTCAAAGTTTCACACATTGGTCTCAAGAGGTCACTTTGTTTACATTACACCACATGTGAGCCTGGGCCAGTGGTTCTCAGACCAAGTATGAAGTTAAATCAGATTCGAGGCATAAGTGAGAAATGAGCAATTGTAACCTTTGTTTGATTTTAAGGAAATTGGGTCAAAAGGTCAACATAGGGTATCAAGGTCAATATGTGTAATTTAAAAATTTTTTTTTTTCCCACATTAAGTCCATGGTCAGTGGTTCTTTAGTAACTTTGGTAAAAAAATCTAAGCTTCAGCATTCCACAGACCAAAAAATCAGTATTTTTGACCCAAGTAATTACATGAAAAGGTTAAATGTAAAAGGATAAACTTTAAAAGCTCATAACCTGAAAACTAAGCTACCTATGTACATATGGACTGCATCATGAGATAGAGCTCTTTAATATACAGCTTTTCCAGAAAAACTGGACAGAGCTCCGCCGTCTGACAGCCCCATTTAAAGAGACATGATATTTCCAGAAAGAGGCGCCCCAATTTTTGTCGAACCCGGCTTTTTGCATATTTGGAATGCTTACCAATGTATTAGACCACACCTGAAGTGAGTTAGCCGAATACGCCGTCTTTATGTAATAAGATGATGATTTTGTACTTTCTGTCGTGCACGACAGAAAGTCAAAGCATGGTCTTCTATGGGGACGATTGCGATAGCAGGCAAGTTCAAAACAAGGTTTGCGGTTTTCTTTTGTACTTGTTTGTTCAATAAACCATCGAAACGTTCTCGGTAGGTGGTCTACGACCGATCCAGTGAAAATTGAGAGAAATTTTGTATCCTAAAAAAAATCTCCTCCTGTCACTTTAAGGAACTGTCAGTATAGAAACTAAGTCCGTCTGATTTCTTTATATTACATGAAAAAGGAGGAAAGTCTAAATTTTGGAGGATCATAATTTAAAAACTGAGCCATCCACATACACCTGCATCATGAGAGAGCTCTTTGAATAACTCTCCTGAAAAAATGGAGTTCTGCCATCTGACAGTCTCTATTTAAGAAACTGTCAGTATGACACGGTCCACATGGAGAATATTGTTTAAGTACAGTGGCACATTAAAAACTTTGGCCCGTATTCTCAAACGATGTTTAACGCTAATCACTGGTTAAATCGCAATTTAAACGCCCGCTAAAATAAACGCAATTCTCAAAGCATGGTTAACTTTAAATGCTGTTTAAATTTTAGCCGAACATCGTTAAACATGCCTAAAACGTTGTTAAACTTAGACTTGGTCCGGGGGTAGTTTAAGGCGTGTTAACTTCACGTTTTCATCAAATGCCTGATATTTTCAGCGCTATATGATTCTCGTGGTTAGAGCAGTTACCTCCTTTATATCTCTTATCTTTCTTTTCCGAGTCCTCAGTTAATTTCTTCTCGTCCATTTTCCCTTTGCTTTTATTTTCATGCTCGTGTTTATCTGTTATAGTATTGAATGCTAGCAAGTGCGGCACAACGACATAAAGCAGTTTTAAATAGGCACGGGCTTTTGTCTCCATCATTCAACAAATTCTAAAGCTCCTTTCGTAACGCGACATTCTTGAAATTTACCCGTGGGCTTAAATTTACCAACCGGAATTCTCCCGGTTCTGCTAGCAAATCTCCTGATTTTCCGTATTAAGGAAAGAAAATAAATATAGAACATTAAGGAAAGAGGGCAATATCTTTTCAGAGTGAATAAAAGAACATAGATTTGAAAGATTTTCAATTTATAAAGTCTGTTAAACTGGTTTCCGACATAATTTTTCTCCCGACTTTCGGAGGGTTCACTCCCATTAATATTTTGATTTAACCATTTAACTGCTGTATGCTAAATGTCTCTGATGGTATTTTAGTTAACTACTTAACTGCAATGGTGCAAATGATATACCAACAAACAATGCATTGTTATGTTTTGAAGTTTTCAAGCTTTAAAAGTTAGGCCTTGATACTTTTCATGTACTTTTAAATTTTGACCGTGAAACCTGAAATAACCGCCATTTTGCATTTAAAGGTCAAGACTAACATGTGAAGTATTAAAAGTTGCAAAATTGAATTTGTCATACACGAAAACATATAATTAGACACTTACATCTTTAAAATCGGTTTATATTAGCAATTTGACCTTGACTGAAAGTGCATTGACCTTTGGACATTTTTGGCCATAGTGTCCTCATTTGAAGTCGGATCTATAACAAACTATACATTTTTAGATTCCGTATGATGAGGCGAGTAATTTGACATGCATATTAATTCCATTGCGACAGTTCTCAATTTTTTTCCCCCGTGTTAACTTTGTTTGCCCCTTCCCCAAAATGCCGGAACATTGAAGCAGCAAGCCCAAGTCAAAACCTTCAATCGACTGGGAACCCAAGACCGCCTTCAAATCTTTGTCTCCAGAGTTTGGTCACGGGATCTAAAATGATACGTGTGGACTGATTTTCAGACTATCCCAGTGAGTGTTACTGGTCTAGTTAAGAATTGTGTATAAGTTTGTATCTCTTATGCCTGTAATTACCTTGCAGGTGGCTTTGGTGGTATTGTCTTAATCAGGCATTTTCATTTAAGACTTCTCAGATGTGTGAATGGTTACGACTATGTGTGGTGGTGTAGTATTTTAATGAGCGGTATGATGATTGATCCAATCACATTCATTGAAACACTGTTAGTATATTACTTTGATATGTTAATGTGAATAAAATGTGTGCGTTTCTGTGATTTGGATTTGATTGGCTTAGACAATTTTGTACTATGTCGTCGGCGCAATGGAAATAGAAAAACTCACTGCGCTGGGGGAAGAAATAGGTTTGAGGGAAAAGAGCTGTTGGATTCATTGCCAATGAAAAGGCTGAATAAAAAGACAACGCGATGAGGAACGCAGAGTAGGGCAGAAGAGCTGAAAAAAGAAAGGGCGTGAACATGAAATGGCATTTGAAAGAAGAAAAAAGGCGTCAGTATGAATACAAAAAGTTGAAGAGGAGCGCAGATTCATTAGGGAGCAGGCCGAGCTTAGGGACACGAAGCCGATAAGTTCCTTTTGCGCGAGGAAAAGACTTTGGGTAAACACACTCTTCCCAAAGCGGAACATTGAAGCGCACAAGGCCCAAGTCAAAAACAGCGATCAGGGGAACCCCAAGGACGCCTTCAAATCTTGTCTCCAGAGTTTGGTCGCGGGATCAAAATTACGTGTGGATGATTTTCAGACTATCCCAGTGGGTGTTACTGGTCTAGTTAAGAATTGTGTATAAGTTTGTATCTATGCTGTAATTACCTTGCAGGTGGCTTTGGTGGTATTGTCTAATCAGGCATTTTCATTTAAGACTTCTCAGATGTGTTGATTGGGTCGGATTTGGGTTGGTGTTAGGATATGTATGAGCAGGTATGATATTGACTCAATTCCCAGTCCTGACAAACTGTTAGTATATAACTTTGATATTGTTAATGTGAATAAAATGTGTGCGTTTCTGTGATTTGGATTTGATTGGCTTAGAAAATTTTGTACTATGTCGTCGGCGCAATGGAAATAGAAAAAAAGCACTGCGCTGGGGGAAAAATTGGTTTGAAGGAAAGAGCTGTTGGATTATGCCAATGAAAAAGCTGAATTAAAAAGACAACGCGATGAGGAACGCAGAAGTAGGGCAGGAAGAGCGGATGGAAAGAAGGCGTGAAACAGAAATGGCATTTGAAAGAGACAAGCGAGGAGCGCAGATCATTAGGGAGTGAGTGAAAAAATGTAACGGACAACAACACCTAATGTGTTATTCGTGTCATTACGTTTATCATTATTTAAGTTTAAAAAAATCAAAACCCTTAAGACATATATCACAATAAATACCAATCACAAACCTTTTAAAAAGTTAAAAATATTTATACAAATCGGCCTCCCTCAGGAAATTTATAACCTGGAGAGGCCTAAGATCTTGAATAATGTTTTCAAATCTGGGACACTATAATATTTTCTACGAATAAGCGCCTAATCAACGCACTCAAGTCATACAGTAGGGAGCAGCTGAGCTTAGGGAACAAGAAGCTGATAAGTCCCTTTTGCGTGAGGAAAGACTTTGGGTAAACAAATCTTGATTGAAGGCTAAAATCGCCAAGGCAATTAGGTGAGTTGATGACAAAGATTATGCTGCCGCGACCAAGGTGTAAAGTTCCTAGAGATCCTAGTTAATATTGAGAAAGCAAAGACAACATTGATGCATATTTAAGTGAGATTCGAACGATATGCTACCGCCTCAAAAAATTGGCCACAAGAACATTCGGCAGTTGATTAAGTGCTTTATTTCCAGGGAAGGGACTAGATGTGTACTTACTCTTAAATGAAGATCAGGCAGGTGATCATGAGTATTTAAGGGGAAAGCTATCTTGAATTGATATGAACTAAATGAGCCTGGAAGGGTTCAGGAAAAGTTTAAGTCATAAAAAAAAAAAAAAAAAAAAAAAAAAAAAAAAAAAACAAAAAAAACTCTTCCCAAAAAAACCCCCCACTTTTTTTAAAAAAAAAAAACCAAAAACCAAAAAAAAAAAAAAAGTCATGCAAGCCTGAAGCAGGCGAGTCTGGGGAACACAACGCTCACCGTACCTCAAATACTTTGAACGTTGGAAGATTAACCAATAGTCAAGATACAAAAGAAGGGATTATTGATTTTATTGTCAGGGATCAATTTTTAAATAGTATCCCAAAGGAATGTCCATGTTCATAAGGGAACGAGAGCCCAAAGATTTAGAGGCCTAAACATCCCGAAGGCCTAAAGCCAGGTACCTGCTCAGGGAAGTTCGGTCAAGATAGGCACGCCAAACCTAAACCAAAGGGGTCCATGTTATATATGTGGAAAACTGGGTCATGTCGCCAGAGATTGTTATAAGAGGCCGCATTTAAATGCTCTGTTCACTAAGGGAAGTGATAAAGATGGGCCGCCTTCTTATCGTGTCCACAAGTCATTGGTAATCCAATTAACGAAAATCCAAGACCCGGTCAAACGTTCAAATTTAGTCATACTTTCATCCTTTATTTCTCACACTGGGCAGTCTTGGGCACTAAAGCTGAACGCATAGCATACAAACACTGCGTATTTAACGAAAACAGCAACAAACACACACCGGAGACAGCCGGAACGTTTGTAATATGTGACCCACTTTCACAAACCCAGAAACAAGTCGCAGTGACTTATTCCTCACTTGATCAGAGCCAGTCAGAAATATCTAAATCCCCAGTTCCTTCATCCTTACAGTAGTGAAACTCCATGCATATCTCGATAGGGGGAAATTAATATCGGGTTCAATCCCTGGTCAAGCGGATATTAGGCCTTTGTTGCCATTACAAAACATTTTGTGTCCATGGTACAAAGCTACTGTACAGAATCGGTTTATTGGAACTGATGCATTCAGTTCTACAATTGTCTGTTAATGATGGAATGACTTATGCCATGGTTGGTCCGGATGTTAAATCCGCTTTGCTCTAATCTCTTAATACAAGGTTGACCCATTTGTGATGGCCAAATAAAAAACTTAGTTGTGTTGTGTGTGCACTCATATAAGAATGCATTATTTCTCCAATTCTGTGATAAGGAATGATATTTTGCAGTGTCAAAGGTAACTTTATGTTCAAATAAAGACATTTAATGATCAGAGCCAGTCAGTAGAAGCACTTGAAGAGTAACGAGGAAAGCGGAGTGATGGCAGGAAAGTGATGGAGTGGGCGATGGGAAGAGGGGTATTATACCAGAAGTGGTGGTTAGAGCGGTGTGATGAGCCTGTTGAAGAGCAAAAACAAGAGTAGAGTAGAGGTCTGGGTGTCTGAGGAGTTGAGGTGAAGGTGGATGTAACATCAGGGTTCTGTGCTGTCGCGGGTGGTGTTGTCAATTGTGGGTGATGTGGTTACGGAGAGGGCAAAAGAAGGTTTGGATGAGCGAGATGCTGTATGCTGATGATTGAGTGTTAATGTGTGGACAATGGAGGGTTTCAGGAGAAGTTTGGGAAGTGAAAGAAAAGAAGGCATTGAGAGTAAGGGCCTGAAGGTAAACCTTGGGAAGACTAAAGTGATGGTGAGTGGGAGGAGGGGGGGTGTTAGTGAGAATGAGTAAGGTGGACCCATGTGGATTGTGGAAGAGGGGGTGAGGGCAAATTCAGTGTGGTGTGGTGTAAGAAATGTGGGAAATGGGATTCATGGGAGATGCACAAAGTGACGAGAGTGACCCCAAGTTTGGCAATAGACTGTGTGTGGAATGCCCAAGAAGGGAGTGAGTGAGTGGGGAAGGAGGTGGAAAAGTGTGACGAGGTGGAAACACCGGAGTTCACATACCTAGGGGACAGGATAGTGGAGGGTGGTCGGATGTGGGCGGCTGTGACAGCCAGAGTAAGGTATGGTGGGTGAAGTTTAGAGGAATGTGGAGAGGGTTACTGGGATAAGATTTCCTTGAAGATGAAAGGGATGGTGTACAGGAGTTGTGTGAGATCAGTTATACTGTATGGGAGTAGACATGGTTGGCCTGAAGTGAAAATGAGATGGGGATTTTGAGAAGGGCAGAGAGAGCAATGCAAGGTGAGAGCAGTGTGGTGTGAAATTGATGGATAGGAAGAAGACTGAGGATTTGAGCAGATGTTGGTTTGAAGAGGGCGGCTGACGGACTGGCGAAGGCGAATGGTAAGATGGTATGGCCACGTAGTGAGGGAATGATGAGGAGCCCTGTTTTAAAAAGGGCTTTGAGTGTTGAGGTGGGTGGTGGTTTGAGGAAGAGGGGTCGACCAAAGGGACATGGAGGAAGCAAGTGGAGGAGGGCGGTGGAGGGTTGGGGTTTTGAGGATTGGGAGCGTTGAATCGGGCGGAGTGGAAGGAGGGGTAGGAGAGGGCGAAGGCAGTTGCTGTAAATGTAAGGGTGAATCCGGCCACCCCCGGTTGCGGGGAAAAACCGGATTTAAAAAGTGGTATATATCCTACTACTAAGAAATAAATGGATGGTGTTTTCATTCCTGTACTTGAAACATCCAAGCTAATCTTTAATTAATGTTATTAGGTCAAATCCATTTACTATGCTTCATTACTCGACATTTTTATGAGTAGTACCATAAACTTTTTACCCATGGCCATTAAAATAATTCATCTTACCTCTCACGGTGAATGGGACAGAATCTAAAACTTTGGAATGAGGTCCACTTATTTGGAAATTACGATAACAATAAAGCAAGTATGACTTTAGTTTGACTTTATAGGACTTAATCACACTAGCCAAGTGGAAGGACTTTAAGCCTGACAAAAATGCGCCCTATCCCACCATATAGGAACTAGGGGGCCATGTCCTTATAGCTGTTGTTTGTTGTCCCCATCGAGGGGCTTGGGGGAAACCAAGTGAATTCATAATAACTGATTAACATAAAATCAATAACCGTATGTGCCACAAATAAGACTGGCAATTTTCTTGAAAATGAATAAAATGTCACTTCAATTATTTCCCCCCAATATCAAGTGACCCAATGATACGCTAGACTTCAGCAAAAATGGAGCTAAAGACATTCAATTACCGGCCCGGTGGGTGGTGTAGAAAAACACTTCAGATTGCTTTTCGTCTGGGAGTGCAGGACCATTGTTATATTGTCTTGTGGTTGAAAAGACTCAGGTGTTATCCCCTCTCCGATTTAGACGAAGTCTTTTTTTAATGACGAAAGCCGGCAAAATACTATCCTCATTCGCAAATAAATAACTCTTGAGCTTCTGGAGTGCGTGTTCAATTAACTTGTCATGTGTTTCATCATTTATCGAAAAGAAAGACAAGACAAAACAAACATCATCCAGAATGTGGCTGGGCAAGCTTTCTTGACCGAACAATCTTAGGGTTAACGACCTATTCATAATGTAATGGTTAGTTATTGTGAAAGAGGACGGGTATTTGGTTACTCAACCCGAATCGTGGAGGTGAAACACATGGACGATAGCAATGGCTCCGCATACCGGGCACCATTGTAATATCTTTAGTAAGGTGTGCTTAAGCCTATTAATATCCATGGTCACTGATATTATGAATGAGAAATGATGTGACATTTTTATTCATTTTTAAGAAAAATGTGCAAGTTTGATTTGGGGCAACAGACGGTATGTCATGTTAATAATTATCAATAATTTTACACTGGGTTTGTCTTGATCCATTTGAAGGGGACTACGGAGAATTGGATGCAGCTTGTTATGGTCTACGCAAGGGGGTGAAACGCATCAAAACCGTCGTCCGTGCTGGGCGCTGACATTTTGAATAATTGCACGGCATAATTATCAGTTGGGTGCTTGTATACACAACATAAGGTCAATTCGATACCAACAATCCGCCAAAATATCAGTTTGTGTGGATGCGGGGTGCTATTGCCGGTGGTTAAAATTTTGTCCTACCCATGGCCCAACAACGAATGAAATGACACATCAGTCGTCTCGATTTAAATAAAACCGCCTCATGAAAACATCTTTTCACCTAAGCGCGCATGGCATTATGAGAAAAAAAGATATTGTAGCACAATTGATCCAGGTACAATATTTTACACCTGACCACCTCTAACCAACATTAATTTGTATCACTCAGATTAGTGTATATGCAACGCGACACCCCCCAAGTATGTGGAAGAAGAGGAGGCATCCATTGCTTTCTATTGTTGGTACTCTAGGTTTATGTGATCGCCAAAACATGCGAGACGGTTAATTGTGATCTAAAATATTACGTAACGTTTTGCCTCTTATCTATATAGACCTCTTTTGGTCTACGCCCCATAGTCTATGAGTATTCTTACTTTAAGCATTTGTAGACAAAAAGGCTGGGGAAATGCTAACAGTCACCTGTGTTATGACAGACAAGACAGTTGTCCTGCCCACTTTTGGGGTGAATTTGAATGCACGGCATAAACAAATAAGGTCTTGAACCTAATGATAGATTTTCTTAGTCTATCTAACTAACGGCCGCAGCCGAGAGATGTTCACCATTGTAGCGCAAATGTCCTGTTGTCATTAGGTTGGGGGATTGAGATGGATCCTGCTGGATGTCTCGAGCAATCACAGCAATGTAGTTAACAGGGCGACGACCCTGTTTTGGCATGGTAAACTTCCAACATGTGACGTTGGAATCACGTGGTCACAATGCACGATGACAGTGACCGGCAAATCGTGCACGGCGTTGGGCAACAGAAGATGAAATTGGCGGGATATCTCCACATATCTCTGCTTTGGTCTGTGTGCCACGCCAGGATATGTTTTGTCGCGCATAAGAAGCTTGTTGTAGAGTGCCATCCAGTCTATACTGTAGCTCTTTCTTTATTGACCAGGTCTCAGATCCATATAACCAGGATACTCTCTACACACAGGATCTAAAGAATTTCAGCTTGCTTGAATTGGAGATACCAGATTGCCATAGGGGTGTAGTTTTTGTAGTTTATTGCCAGGCATGCCAAGCTTGTCCTCTTTGCTGAAAGGAAGGCTTTCTGCTGTCGGCAACATAGGACCCTAGAGACTTGAAGTCCTTGACCTCTTTGAATTGGCTACCATCTGCGGTGCAGATAGGTTGATGATCATCTTCCTAATTGACAGTCATATATCAGTCTTCTTGGCATTTAGATGTAGGCCGACCTTTGTCTGCAGCATTCTTCAAGTGATGTTAGTAGATCTTGTGCACCACATATCAGATCAGCGGTTAGAGCTAGATCATCTGCGTAGTAAGGTCTGTGAGATGCTGACGTTGGTGATGACGTCTTTAGAACGCTTGGGTTTGATGGTGAGTCCTTTGTCGGTCATGATTGTAGACTCCTTGTGGAGGATGTAATCAACCACGACACAAAGAGATAGGGGGCAACAAGAGTATCTCGTGGAGGATTCCAGGGTTGTTAGGAACTCCTTGTGGGCCCATCCATGGTCTGCACAAAGCTACATGGGTTATCATACATGATGGCAATTGCCTGGACAGTTCTAATCTGGGACACCGTAGTTGGCGAGAATATGCAGCATTACATCCCTGTTTACACTGTCAAAAAGCCTTGGAAAATCTACAAACATAATTGAAGCCTTTCTCTTGGGAATTCTCAACTCTTCTATGATATCTGAGGGCAAGTACTGATGGGTATTGTTGATTGCCTTTTGCGAAAACGTTTGGTTCCGTCTGAGAAGGGGATCTATGTGAGGAGTGATTCTGTTGAGCAGCATGGAGTTGTAGTTGTAGATCTTAGAGGTATGTGATTCCTCTGTAGTTTTGGGGTTGGTGGAGGTCGCATTCTTCTGAGAGGAATGATGCATGATGTTGAAAAGGCAGCTGGTTTGTAGGCTGTTGTTACAAAATTCTAACAGTGATCATGGAATAGTGGGATTATTCCAGACTACTGCAGGTAATGTTGTCGGGACCAGGGTGTCTGGTGTTCTTCAGTTTCTCAGGCAAGATATGAACTCCTCATAGTGTGAAAGGTCCAGTCTGATGGGAAGGGTGTCTGCTATCTTGTGATTGAAAGTTTGAAGAAAGTTTCATCAGGTAGTGTTGTTGAACTGCTTGCCAGTAAGAGAGAACTAAAGTGATGGAAACCATGTGTCAGGAGCTCTCAGTTGTTTCACCTTTGATCTATATGTGGGGGTAAACGTATTGATTAACGGGTATTAAAAACGTTTTTTGCCAAAAAGGGGTGTAACTGCGACTTGTTCCTGGGTGTGTAAAAGTGGGTCACATATGCAATATACTTTACGTGTTCGTAAATTAGAGTTTTGCAAAAAATTCTCCAGTAGTCTAATGCTCGCCGATCATGTTGCGGGCAGATGGTGACGATCAAAGGATTTCAAAGGATTTTGCGACAAAGGTTAGTTCGGATATTGAAAAGTTAAGTTCAATTATTAGAATTCCAATATCTTGCTCCAGTGGCGTATCGGGCCTGCCCGCTCTTGAGGGGCAAATTCCCAGTCTTAGGAAAATTTTCCCTCTCAGGGGGGGGTCAAAAGGCCAATGTTTTCCCGGTCAGAGGGCCTAAAACGGCCCGGATTTAGCATGATTTTTGACAATTTTTTTTCCCGGCCCCCCACCCCTCCACAAAAACCCCCACAACCCCCCTCCCCCCAACCCCCCGCCTGGTACGCCACTGACTTGCCTCATTCTTCCCAGCGCGGTGGGAACTTGGGCAGTCTCTAGACGGGATGCAGATGTGTATTATTTGTATGGTTTATTTTTTTCTTTCGTGAAATAGAGGGCGTTGTGAGGTTTTTTTTTTTTTTGAGACAACCCGGTACATATAGAAGATGTTCCAGAGAATTATTAGTCCATAATATCAAACATGCTTAATTCATAACTATCCGAAATGCTCATTATAAAGTGATCAAGTTACCAGTGAAATAAGTTCATGTTCGATAGGCATAGATAGATTTCACTAAAATTAACAATCTCCTAACTGATCTAATCTTTAAACCTTTTAAATACTTAAAGTTCGCCTTTTCTTTCATGAATCTGAATATGTTTTGTCATGCCACCTTTTTTGCAAAGATCCTTCAGACAATATTCACATTGATACGTTTTCCTTGGTGTGCGTGAGAATATGTTTTGTCTTATCATATGGATATAAAGCATTTATTTCACAGTAGTCGCACTGATACTGATTATGGTTTTTCCTTCGTATGAATACGAATTTATGCTTCTTTCCGGTACTAATGCCTCTAAAGGGATTCTGGCCAAAAATCACCATCTGAACGGCCTCTTCATGTGTAGGAGTTAACGAATGTGCATGGTAGGTCTCCATTACCTTGCAAAACTTTTCTGACAATAGTTGCAAAAAAAATAGGGTTTCTCCTTGGTGTGTGTTCGAATGTGTGTCGTAAGGTTACCTTTATCCCTAAACATTTCTGGCAATACTCGCATTGGAATGGTTCTCACCATTTCTAATGGTGGGTCCGAATGTGTCTTCGAAAGTTGATAGTCGGCACGCATTCTCACAAAGGTTGCAGGATATGGTGTTTCCTTTGTTGTGTCCGGAAGTCTTGCCCAAGTTGCCAGCGTCCCGAAGCATTTCTGACAGAATCGCACTTGAAAGGTGATTCTCGTTTGTATGGGTCCGAATATGCATTGATAGGCACTTCTACGCAAAGCGTTCTGACAATGCTGCCACATTGGTTTTTTTTTTTTAAGGTCTTTCTGTGTATGGGTCATAATGTGTCTTTCTACGTCAGAGGCTCCGTAAAAAACATTTAGAAATCGTGGCATTGAAAAGGTTTCTCTTTGTTCGTGATGAGTATGAATGTGCGACACCTAAGGCCACTGTTATCCGGTACTTTTCTGACAATTATTCGCACTGATAAGGCTTTTCCTTAGTGTGAGTTCCGAAGGTTGTAATCTCAGGAATTGTTTCTTGCAAAGCATCATTTCTGACGTATGAGTCGCAATGTAAAAGGCTTTTCCAAAGTGTGAGTTCTAGTATGTATTTTCAAATTACCGTTGTTCAGTAAGTATTTCTGACAATACTCGCATGATAAGGTCTCTCCTTTGTGTGAGTTCAAGGTGCCGCAGTACGGGTAATCAGTGTTGGCAAAACATTTGTGAACAAAGTCACAATGGTTATAAAGGTTTTCTGTTTGAATGGGACCAAAACCATGACTTGTGAGGTTTCTAAGGTCTTTCGAAAACACTTCTAGCATATAAAATACATTGGTAGGTTCCCTCTGTTAAATGTGAACGAGCAAAAACGAGTAGTTTTGTGAAGTAAAGAAGTTGTGACTTCCTTCTGCTGATGAAGATGTACAAACTTTATTATAAGCGTGTTGTCAAAAGAATGCAACTCTTTTAAGTTCAATAACTCTATTGCAATTCACGGTCCTTTCCGCCAAATTGCCTTTCAGCATGCGTCTCAGTCTGTCAAGGAGACAAAGTATAATCACAGTAGTATGTACATGTTAATGGTTTGTTGGATCCTTCCATTACAACAAAGTCAGTGACGATACAACAGGGATGCGACTTGCATTGGAGAAGATTGGCAAGTGTTTGTTCTTGCACCTCAAATTCGAAGGGAAAGGCAGACTTGGTTTGTATTATACCAGAAAAGAGAGGAAAGACTTAAAGAGCTGGATGGAAGCTACAGACGTGATCACTACCCTATGCATTGCAAAATAAAACAAAAGACAAACCAAATTTATGATAAGTAAAAGGAAACCTGGACAGCCCAGACTCTTGAAGGGATGTTACAAATATCTAAATTCGCCGCAATGTTGTGGGTTATTATTAAGGCATTTCCAATTTGATTTCTGTTACTACTGTTCTCTGACACCAGGGTTCCCACGTTCCGGTCCTTTTCGATACCCTTATTTAAAAAAATGTGCACCGGCATAGTATTGAATATTTTCATCATAACAGCCAATTGTAAGGACCAGTAAATAATTTTGGGGAGGCAACCAAGAATTCTGGGAGGGGGCGAATTGTGGGAGAGGGGCTAGTTCTGGAACTAGGAGAGGGGCAAGATGGGCTGGCATCATTTGGGCCTCAGGAGGTAAACCTTTTGAAAAACTGATAGTTTGATATATTTGTCAAGCCCATTGCTAATTTCATTATTTCATTTTTTTTAAAGTCCAATTTTGCTATTTTGTGGGGTTTCCCCTTACACCCCAAGTACTGCCACTGGCATAAATCTATTGAAAACCAGACTTCTGAACCATGTGACACCTAGATGACATTGACAGGGGTCAACGTCAAAAGACATGTTTTGGCTGATTCAGCGGTCATTTTTAAGTCTAGCCAGAATACGTCAAACCATGACTGGCAGTAAAGTGTTGCCAGAAAAAGAACACATCAGAAATACAGTGGCGTAACCAGACCTTTGCAAATGGGGGGGGGGGGGGGGCCCTTAAAAAAAAAAAAAAAAAAAAAAAAAAAAAAAAAAAAAAAAAAAAAAAAAAAAAAAAAAAAAAAAAAAAAAAAAAAAAAAAAAAAAAAAAAAAAAAAAAACCCCCCCCCCCCCCCCGCTGATTACGCCACTGCAAAAACAGAACAAGACGGCCTGAAGGCTGACTTGTAACTACGCTAAGCCACACCGCACACTCCCCCTTTGCGAAGAAACCTGGAAGGAAATGCTCTTTTCTACAGAGTTTTGTACATGAGTATTGCGAACTGAAACCTCACCTTGTTTTGCGAGAAATCTAACCATAACCTGGTCCTACTTTTGACAATGTAAATCTTAAATTTGAAATCTTAAAGTTTTCAGTTACTAAAGGGGTTGTGGCAATTTTTTTCTGTAAATTGCTTCAGGAGAGTGTGTTTTTGCCTGTACTGTGTAGTACCAACGTAGTGGGAGCCGAATTCTGTGCACCTGTCAATCAAGTACTTTGCTCACCGTGGCCATTGTTGTGTGGATGTTATTTCATGGAGTTTGTGCCTCATCAGTGGTAGAAAGATTTTGTTTGCCAGTGGTGTGGCCTGTTTGTAAGCACGCCCCCCCCCCCCATATGTACGACCTTTAACCTCGTAATTCACCCTTCTAGTTTCGTTGTGGGCTTCTCCAATTTCTTCTGAAATTAATAATAATTCTTACAACACAAGACAAATCGACCAAAGTACTCCGGGCACAAAATTAACACTTTGGAATACCAAATTTCAAAACAAACAGCAACAACAAACAGACCTCCATGTCCCATCCCCAAATCCTTGATTTTTATTGTGCTGGGATGGGTCACAGAGGTCAATCGGGATATGAACAACTGAATTATCAAACTCGCTTGTAATGCACTTTACTCACTGCTGCTGTCAAGCACTTGCGAATGTACGCAAGTCATTGTCATTGTATTCACGTACAGAATATTGAATTGAAAACATGGAGGGACTGGACGATATTACTATTTTTACAATTTTTGCTGAAATTTCACATTGTAGAACCCAGCATCAAGATCAAAACAATGTGATTTTTAAAGGGGCATTTTGTGATCCACAACCTTGTTCCCCTTCCCCCTGCCTTGCCTCAAAAAAGTTGAGAATGTTTATCATCGGAATTTCACCTAAAGTAATACATCTGTACCTATTCTGTAAACTTAACATTCCCTCTGTAAGAAATTTGCCAATTTTTTTTTTATATTTCTGTCCGTAAAGTAACAGACAGAAATTACAACACAGTGGCCTATGGGACCGTGGGCAGTCAAGCAATACGCACAGCACTAAAACTAAACTAAAATTTTGTGAATAAGCGTTTCTCAAGGATCGCTAGTGAACCGTGAATAAAACAGAAGGTAGTGGGATCACACAATGCACCTTCTTTAGGTAAGGCATATTGAAGACAGTGACGTAGCCAGGATTTTAGTGATTTTATTGACCGGGGCACAGAGTTGTGAATGTACCGACATGTGTAATGTACCAGCGTCTTTGTTCATGTAATTGACCGATACAACTCTGAATACTATGCATGCCGTTTTTATGCCTGCTGTTTTCATGGCATGCATCAAATCCTCATAACAGCTTTAGACAAAAGTACCGACGAGAACGGAACATTATGGCCGGGGCACAGGCCCTCCCCCTCCACCCACCTGGCTTTGCCTCTGTTGAATAATATATTGTGTGGGTGTATACAGGCTGATTCAAAAGAAGTTTATCTTTTTGTTGTGGTTTTGTAAAAATAAGAAAGGAACTCACTGTAAAGTCATATATCATCGCAAAGAGCAATTAAAAAAAACCAAAAAACATTTAAAAAAGGAATTTTGAATTTGCACATGCCAAACCCGAGTTATGCTCATTTGAATAAAATCAGCCATTTTCTGACTGCACACATCTGGGTAACTTGCACGTTTTTCTATTTAGGCAAATCAATAAGGCGGGTGAGCCAGACAGATCCATTGGTTCGCAACTTTTAGTGTCAAAATGAAAGTTTGGCTTTTACATTCAAGAACCATAATCAAATGATAACATTTCATCTCCGATTCATCAGCATTGTAATACCATTTTTCATCGCAAACTCATCTGTTTCTATTTATTTATTTATTTATGTATTTATTTAGTTCCTCTTTTGCCTGGGGAAACCCATCAGTGTAATCAATATTTTAGGGGTGGAAGGGGTCAAACATAATACAACCAAAATTGGAATACAATACAATAAGTTATAACCAAGAAATACAGAAATTACTAAAAAGTATTAAAATACAATAATAAGAACATAATTTTACATAGTAAAAGTTAACAGTCCAGCTGCTATAATATTAAACATTGTATGCACAGTACAAATATTCTAGTTAACGAATTGCAAAACATGCAATGATTTGTTCTTCTAAGGAAGTCTACCTCTCGAAAGATTCAAATTCGATAAATTTAAATTGTCCGCATTTAGAATTTTGCGAGTGAGTGGGGGATTTTGAGGCTAAAAGAAAAAAAAAATCATTTTGGCATTGAAAGTTGCAAACCAACCAATGGAGACTTTTTGTTCACGCATTAGTGATTTGGTGTTAAATAGCACTGCAGCAAGTTACCCAGATGGGTACAGTCAGGAAAATGGGTGCTTTAATTCAATTAGTATAAATCGGATTGGCACGTGCAATTCAAAAATTCCTTTTTTATTTGACCTTCAGAAATTGCTCGTTGCGATGATAATTAATTACAAGTGAGTTCCTTTTAGATTTTTACTAAACCACAACAAAAGAGTAAACTCTTTTTGAATCAGACTTGTATCCAGGCCAGCGTTATATTTTAGTACAAATATCACCCGGAATTTTGCTTTCTTAAAAGCGCTTTCTTCTTCGGGCAACTATGACCAGATAGTAACCATGAACAACAAAAAAAACTAAAAGCTAAAAGGCGCATTTTGCGATTATAGCATTCATTGTTTGTGGCAGGGTCAGTCCATGCCAATTCAACAAATCGAGTACACCATCACCTCATGGAATTCTTTCTTTTGGGTATTGAATAGATATTTCATGAGAAACTAAAACTGCTTGAAATTTGAGCTCTGTACCTCTTCGTTTCCACGTTACAGCAATTTCAAATTTGAGGGAGTCGCCTCAAAAACATGTACCCGTGTGAAATTCAATATTCAGAGGGCCATAAGTAAAGAACTGCACCCCTCATATCCTTCAAACTTGGCATTCTGGATTATCTTTTGCTGCAGAATGCAATATGTGATCAGAAAAAATGCACCTTGCTCAAATTTAAAGTTACAGGGGGTCAAAAATGGCTCAAAAAACACTCGGACCGTACTTTTGGGGGCCTTGATTTTGACGCTTAAGTCAAAAAGTAATTATAAGTGATATAACTTTCAAAGGACATTGCCGGTTAAGGAGAGAAGGAGGCCCTCTATAATCACCATAGTTATAGTTCACCATCAATTTTGAGTTGGTGTTTTCCAACTACTTTATCATGTACCCAATGTGTTTTTTATCCCCAAAATACACTTGTATCAAGAAAAAATGAGAAAAGTCTGAGAAACTTCAGGAGCATGCTCTCTGAAAAAAGCAAAGCTTAGAGCATGCCTCCATTTCAATGACCATTTATTACTTATATGAAGAAACAGGAAGATGTTGCATAGCTGCCCTTTGTTATGGAGCTTGTAAGTGATGCCCAGATAGACCTTTTGTCTTTCATAAGCTACAAAGAGGCTACATGAGGCAGCCATAAATACCTATTAGGTTATGCTGCTAAGATTTGGATTATATTATCGTCTTCACACCAAGCAGACTCTGGAATACAACACAATGGCCCATGACCATGCTATTTATATAAATATATCATGTTAACTATGAGCTAATAAAATCACAATTCCATGGCGCAGTTCAATAGCTTTCATTCACCATTCTATTGAGCAAATACATCCCTTGTATGATTTGATACCCAGAACATGCATGGTTAGATATTGTTAACATGTGCTCATCCAAGGCTACTGAACTGAGCCCTTGGTAGATTAGCATGCCTTACCGGATAGTGATGTGGTATGGTTTGTATGTAATAGATTGTTGTTGTTGTTTTTGGCAATTCCATTTAGTGTTCCGGCCCCCCCAGAAAACAAAAATGCAAAAATGAGGTATTCCCCCCAAGAACCAGAATGCCACTCATATATGTTGCTAAATAATATAGCGCACATGCTTGCAAAGCGGCATTGTGGTTCTTGGAGGAAAGGGTTCAAATGTGGAAATTCCAATTACCCATTGAAGCCTGTATTATAACTTTCATAAAACCAACTTTTTGGGAATTTATGTAAAGTAGGATTTTTTGAAAACTAGCAAAAGGTAAACTTTTAACATGTCGCTTTATGATGCAAAACGTTTCAAGTTCATCCGTTCTAATGAAAACTATAGAGGCGTCCTTCATTCCTTATCCGGCGATGTCCTTTGGGCTGGTGATAGCTAATCTTGTGTTCAATCTCATACTTATATCAGCTTCATTCTAACTTGGCCACGACTCCCAATATAGAGTGTCCAGTTAGAGTAACCTCGAACTGAGTCGACTCTATCTCTGCTAAGTACTATCATTGTGACAGTCATGACATAGTGAATGACTAGTCCCAATAGAGACTCTTCTCCTAAAGAGTCACAAACTCTGTAATTGAAATTGACTGTACATGAAATTGGCTGCAGAATTTTTAATCCTAATTATTCCAAATTTGTTCAGCGGTTCGCGAAGCTTACCTGGAATCATCTTTCGTGTTACCGTATTTTATGTCCTAAAGCAGCGTAAAAACGATGAAATTGACGAGAAAATATTTACCCATGTAAACGCCTCCATTTTACTGAAATAAGGTCAATTGCAGGTCACATGAGGTCAACGTTTTCAGCCACGGCCGACGGCATTCGCCTTAATTTAGTAATATGATGGTCAATGTGTGTAGCAACTGTGTGTGTGTGTTGCTGTCTTGCCGAGTTTCATATTGAAAAGAATCAGAGCACATTTTAATTTATTTTTGTTGGTGTGGTGTTTGTTCAACTGTGTTTTTTAAATGTTATTGGCAAATTATGATTTGAAATTATATCGGAGAAATAAATCTTGCAATCAACAATGACTGCCAGTTACCTGGATACAACCATGACCAACCCCGGCTGAGAGTTCCTATAGCAAGGAGGATTGAGTTCTGGAGATGACGCTCGGAATGAACTTGGGCCCACGACCATTAAGGAGGTGGCGGTACAAACTAAATAATTCGGACAACTGGAATGGACAATCCCTGGGATAATGCCCCGCCATCCGTGTTTTTAGGAGATATGGAAGAAGAACGTAACAAATTGTGTCCATTTGGAAAGCTTTAACTATGCATGAAATCCACTCTTATTTTTACAAAAAATCGGAAATGACACAAAACTGCATGATGTTTTGGCTCATATAAGATGTAATGAAGTGGTACCCAAATCTAACCTTGGTTTATAAAAATAAACGAAAACAAAAAGAAACATAAAGGGAGCTAAATATTTGATACAAAAACTCACATCGGAAATTAAATAAGTGAATTAGGAGCATTTTAAGAATAAAGCAATTAACATTATAAAAATTAAGTGCTCACCCCTCTAAGACCTGGACGTAACTTCATTAGGGCGGCGCGATTATTAGTCGATTTTTGCACTGTCGAAGTCATACGGGTCTTGATTTGTGGCACGACAGCACGATAGCGTATCACAACTCCATATAATGAGGTATTTTCTACAGGCAGAACCCTGAATTCGATGGAATGCGTGAACTTTCGTATTTTCCATAGCACTTGCGGAACAAGGAACAAAAAAGACGACAGACCACTTAGACTTATAGTGTCCCCCCTGACTACGGACGACGTTTGACCATAATGCGCTGGTGTTTTGACCAACTTCCTTTGCTAATTGTCTTACTCTAATTAGAAATTTCTCTGCAATTAGCGTCTTAAAGCACCCGACACAGTCATCATGTTTTTTCTTCACTTTCAAGTCTGTGGCTGAGCTCGTCTGTATAACTTAAAGACACTACCAGTGATTTGCTAAACAGGCAATCGAAAAAAATCATTCAAAAATCAGATTTTAAGCATTACTGTAACAAACAGTGTAATCCTAACCACCCTGTAATTTCAAATGATAAGACAGAAGCAACTAATAAGGCAAGAATCGGAGATTTTAGTCATTACGTCTGAACGGACACTTACTAGCAACCGTATTGAATGGAGATCGTATCTGGAACCCGGCCGTTTTCTTCCTTTTCTTCAATTCTATCAGGCTGAAAAGGTAACTTAAACAGACTTATCCTTCACTTTGAAGCTATTCTCGCAAATTTCAAATATTTTTCAAATCACTGATACTTAGTGTCTTTAAGTTTTTGAGTTAAACCAAATTAGGTGCACAATTGAACAAGTAAGTTGTCAATTCATTAACATCGCAACCCTATAAAGTTTCTGGTACCTTTTAAGACTGGTTCAACCAGTATAAGGTACCTAGACTAGCATGCTATGTCATGACTGAGATACATGATGTCATGCAGTGGTTAGCTTAGTCTCGTCACTTTGTAACGTATGGCCATTCCGGAGAACTTTCTAAATTTAGAAAGTTTCATTTTACCCAACATTTTGAAACATTACCTTCCAAATTTCCTCCTTTGGTGCAATATATGGACTCTCCACTGAGTTAAAAAGTCCTTAGAATTAATTTCCTGGATTCAGTGTATTGTAAATTCTTAAGTTTTGAGCAGTAAGAAATCACAACAATATTGCGGACACGCCGACATTTTGTTATCTTTGATAAGCCTGACGTCACATTATGTAGCCTCTTTGGCAACACAATCCATCGCGCTGCTCACCGCACACGTACTTCCTTGCCGTTACATGTCAAATGATGGGAGAACTCAGCTAAGATCACACCTGTCCGCCGCCTGTTGAGGTTTGCTAAGTCGTTACCTCCCAATTGGGCACTGCTTTTGACCATCAAAAAGTGCGCCAAAACCCCATTTTCGGTAGGACTCGGTGGAGCTGTGTTTTTTGTCACAAGAGAAACCAATGATTGGGCTACATTTTCCCCACTACTGCCGCGCGTGTCCACGCCTAACTGAAATTTTTGTTAGCACACTGGAGAATTGCAAACACACTTTTGATCATTCGCTCGGAAAAGTTTTGCGTGCACAAATTTAGTTAAATATCTTCACTTCCAGTGCCTGGTTTTACTTAGATCCAAATACAAGAAGAAGATCGCACAGGTTGGTACACGTATTGCAGCATTTGTTAATATTAGAGATTTTCGTCTGAGAGGTCCTCTTTCGCCCAGCGAATCAGCCTTTAAGCCCAGTCCGACTGATATTTATCAGGCCGGACTGGAGCTGATTGAGTCTAATGGATGCAGTGTATGTTTGTTGACGAACCGAGTCGACAAATTCAAGTACAATACTTACAACCTACTGTTCTCACCCTAGGTCTTGACTAGGAGTTTCAATCATTGTAAAGAAGACGGTAACAATTTGATAATATATCAAATAGTAACGTACAGCGGATCAAAGATCTAACACTAATTACAGACCTGCATAAAAATGAAATCACAAATCTGTCTGGGTCAGTGGATAAATCACGCCCGTCCCACTAGGTGTGGGCAAATCAGTTGAAAGCTCTTTGCCGCAGACCTGCAATCCCTCAAAGTTATTTTTTGATACAAAAATTGTGAATTTCTATTCCTTTAGAGCAAAATTTCCTATTAGGAAATTCAGCCTGTTTTTATCTTGGAATATAACCATGTTATAAAAATCACCTTTTCATTTTCCATTTCATGTAACCAAATCAAGGTGGAGAATTCTGGAAATTATATGAGTATTCTAATTATAGCAACCCCTACCTGCAATAATATAATAGAAAAGCTAAAATTTTATTTTTAACATTTGAAGTGATTTTTCTTCAATGTTATTCTGAGAAGACCATCAAAATTTAGGATTGGTATTTATTCCGTTTTATCTAAATTACGATATAGGATACATATCAGTGGCGGCACAGAACCTCTTTTTCTGGGGGGGGGGGAACGGGGGGAAAATGAAATTTTTAGGGGGGGCAAGTTGACAATTCTCGTGGGGAAAAATATCCAAATTTTGAGAAGATTTTAACCACTTGGGCCCAAAATTGCTGATTTTCCCCCAAATTTGCGTGATTTTTGGTCCCGAAGTGCTAATTTTTGCCAAACTCCGTCATTTTTCTTCGGTCAGGGGGGAAAAAACTGGGGGCAAGAAAGAAATTTAGGGGGAAAATGTCCCCTCCCCCCACCCCCCCGTGGCGCCGCCCACTGTTACATTATGCATTTACATAAAGACACTCTCAGTTGAATTTGCTATATCAGATATTCGAAAAAATAATCAAAAATATGATTTGACTGTTTATAGACTGTCCCACAAAAAACTATACAATCAAAGATAATCTTTTTTCCAAAAATTTCAGTTCATCTCAACTGGTGTTTTACTTATTCTTTTTAGAAGTGTTCCCGCTCTCATGAGATTTTTTAGTTGGTGTAATTTGGGACGGTCTGGGTCAGGAGTTATGGCTAATATCTGAGACAGTTGAAAACCTGTTGGGCAGTTCGGCTATCCTGATATCAACAAGTTGCCATTGAAAATCAATTTCAAGACATTCTTTATTGAAAATTAAAATAAAAAGTAGTATAACGTTGCGCCTCTTGTGAGGATAACATAATTTCATACGTTTAATGGTCGCAATGGCTAATAAATACATGGAGCATTGGGAAATTCATTGTCCAAAACAGTCTTGTGGTCTCAGCTTACTCCAGGTTCAGCAAAGGTAGAACATAAAAACACCCTTGTTGAAAGTAAAATGAGACCTTTCGAACACAAACATCCTTTCCTTTATTGCTCTTTGTTGAACATTGCTTTCGCATCATATTCCTCCCTGGCATCTGGAGCAGTGGGGAATAGGGGAAAGGTAAATTATCCCTCCACATTAGAGCGTTGTACACACACATTGTCCCTCAACAGATGGTTTGACTGTAAATTAGTTTCCGCAGTCAATCCCCACAATTCCATTTTGAATTTAATTGAGTATGTCCCCCTGATATTGAGTCCCTCATTTCACCACAACATAATAATTTATGCGTGCTTTCACTGAAAATAATAGATTGATTAGTTCAATGCATGATAATACCTTCACTCTAATCTGTACAATATTCTTTTGTTTGAGAACGTTTTAATCCCGCAATGATGCTACACGTTTTATACCTTTAGTTTATTGAACATTCAGGTGAAACTGGCCCAAGTGGTATATTATCCTTTTGGTTCAACTGACAATATCTCTGTTTAGGGTCCATCAAAGGGATGGAATAAAAGCGAGGATGGAGCTTAGGATCTTGTCTAACAAATAAAGTCAAAATTATCTGAGCAAAAATGCACAGTTTACATTTTTTAATAATTGTAGTTTCAATTGTATAGTTTATTGGGACAGTCTGTAAATGTTGACCTAACCAACCCTGCACGTGTAGTCTGAAAGCAGCCTAATAAGGGACAAAATCGGATGTTTTAGTCATAGTGTCCGACGGAAACTGTCTACATACGTATTTAAATGGGGGATCAATCTTTGACCCAGGCCCTTACGCAGGGGGGGTGCGGGGTGAATCCCCCCCCCCAAGTCCATAAAAGGCCCAAAGGTCCACTTTTAGCCTGATTTTTGCATAGAAAAGTCCAAAATACAAAGAAATTTTGACAGAAAGTCCAAATTTTGGTGATCAGATGTTCAAAAGTCCAAAAAGGGACCATTTACGGGTGTTAAGTCCACTTTTACCAAAAAAAGGGCCACTTTTTTGAGGTTCCACACCACCCCAAAGAAATCACGGCGCTAAGGCCCTGCTTTGCAACATGATGTTCTTCCCTTTTTATCATTTTCAGTGCAAAAAATAAATTATAAGATTCTACAGACATCCGCCCCGTATCCTTAGTTATAATCCATTTCAGCAATTGAAAATATTTGGACGCTTCAGTGTGAATCACTGATAGTGTCTTGGTATTAGGTAATTTAAACGGTGATTGATAAACATTTTAGCTTTTATTTCAAGATCATACTCGCAGCCCCTACATATGAAAAGATATGGAAGCCTTGAATCTCTGCAACATTTTTTTTTTTTTTTTTACAATTAAGTTTTTTATTTTTTTCTACACCAGCATATATGTTCAAAACAAACAAAAAACAAAAGCGATATAAGGCGACGAAAAGGAAAACCCGTTTAAGCGGCGAGCGGACCTTTCGAGTAGGGTCGTCGGTCGGGCGAATTTTTTTTTTTTTATTTTTTTCCTTTTCTGGAGCTCAAAATGGCATAAAATAGCCCCAATATCGCAAAAACAAGAGGGGGGAAAAAAAAAAAAATGCCAAATGTTCTAAGAAAAATTTGCAAAATTGATAAAATTTGGGCTAAAAACATTTTTTTTTTAAAACCCCGGGAAAAAACTAAAACAAAAATCTGCAACTGAAAATCGGGGTCGGTCGGGCCGGTAAAACGGAGTTTTTTTATTTTCGTCGCCTATAGTAAACAAACAATAACAACACATAAGTATAATAAACTAATAAGGCATCGTGTATGGAAGCATATTGAAAAAAGAGGCATGTGACACATTGAATCTGCCAAATTTGAGTTTAAGAAGGATACTAAAATATCCTATGTAGGCCTAATATATTAGAATCTTTAGAGGATTATTTGTTCATGCATTTTCTTTTTCGCCCTCTAATGTCTTTTCTTTTTACCTTTTCATTTCACTTTTTTATTTTTTTTATTTTTTTTATTTTTTGCTTTTTCCCCTTCCTGCCTTTTCCCTTCATAATCACCTCTTTTCCTTCTTGCTTCTTTTCTTTCTTTTCACCTAATTCTCTCCCTTTTCTCTTTCCCGCCGTAATTTTTCTTACCTGTCTTTTTAACTTTTCATGCAACTGGCTTCATTTTCCCTTGCATTACTTCATCATCTCCTTGCCTTTTCTCTCTCGACTTACCTTCTCTCTTGCTGTTCCCTGTTAGTTGACTTGTTTTTGTCCAGGTTTTTGTATATCATCCTGCCAAACGCTTTGGCCAATAGCAGCCACAACTGATCACAAGAGCCACTGGCCCAAGGTTCAGATTTGGGTGGTGTATCCACTTCTGTTGAGAGTTGATGTGGGCGATTAAGGCTGACTCGGAGAATTTGGAAATCTATTTTTTGTGTGTACGAGTCATTAAAATTGTCATCTAGAACTAAAAGTAGTACCTAAAATGCTTACTTCCAAAGTTAAAGATGAAAAGGAGTTTCCGTTTCGTGTAGTAAACATTATGCCCAGTATAAACAGTGACCATAGGATTACCGTGTATACAAAATTTCCAGATCCGGAATTTTTTAACAAAGTCGTGATTTTCTATATGCAGGATTTCGAAGGTGGAGCTTAGCTATTTCGCACAGTGATTAGATATGGACAAGCATTATGACTATGCAAAAAAAACTGATTGTTTGAAACTTGAGTGCGCCCTAATCGGGAAAAATCTCCGAGCTTCAGCCTTTTTAAAGGGGCATTCTTTGAAAAATTTCCAGTGGTTTCCCACCCCGGGGGGGATGCACTGACATGGAAAAGAGGTACGGGTATTTGCGGCCCGTAAGACCCCCTTTTGGCGTCTCTCCAACCGTTCCCAAGACCCACATTGAAGTCTAAATAAGATTCTTAAGGTCCCTTTTAAGAAAATTTTGACCTCAGAAGCTGAATTTTAGCCAAAATTCAGCTCCCAAGCCTTACCAAATTTCTAAAATTGGCCCCTACTTCGGAGAAAAAATCCGTTCCCAAGCCCCCAATTTCGGAATAGGGGCCCACATCCCTACCTGAAAAAAAAGTTAAGTGCCCCCCCCCCGGGTTTCCAACCACAAATCAAAATGTACAATCACTAAATTTGGTAAGTTTGAGTACTGACCCTAAGCCAGCTTTAGTGCATAACCCAAGACTCATACCCCCCTGACAACTAAAATGGGGGACGGAGAAGCGAAAAAGGAGATGAGAAGGGAGAGGAAAGGGGGAGGGAAAGAGGGAGAAAGAGAAGGAAAAGTAAGAGAGGGAACAGAGGAAAGGATGAGAGAAAAGAGGGGGAAGCTTAAATGAATTTATTGTGGAAATGGTGTGCGCTGAAACACTATTTTTTATTTTAAGATGGCGAAACATGGGGGCTCCGCCTCCTGGGCCCCGCCGTGCCAGGGGCTTTGCCCGGACCCCACCCATGTAGGCCTTTGTGGCAAGATGCTCGCACTTTAATCATCCCCTAAAGCTGGTACAGCAATCGGGAAACCCCGGGCGGGAAAATTCTTGAGTCTTCCCAGAGCTCAGTTCTGGTTACGCCCCTGCCCTAGCTAGGCCCCATATGAGGTGTACACAGATTGGGGTAAAGGTGATGTGGGTGGATTAAAGGGGCATCCTTCCATTTTGGTCAGGTTGACTGTTTTTTATTTCTCCTGCCCAAGTGCTACGCCTTCCACAATGCAAACTTTTTATTGAAGAGTCCCCCAATTTTCCAAAAACCTAAGATGTTGCATAGTGCTTGGTAAGGCTAGTAAAACTAACCTGTGAATGGTTAGCTTGAAAATGTCTATGTGTACAAACGAAGGAATTTTGTAAGTAGAATTGAATTATCGGAGATCTCGTAATAATTCAAACGGCTGCATGCTAGAAGCGGCCTTCCAATATGAAATAGCCGGAAATTTTTTAGCGGGCATGTTGTGTCTATGCTCATGCATTAGTTGTTTCATTGGGTCAGGTAAGTCAGTAAGAGGTTATTTTCATGAAGTGACACTATTTTATATGGCGGACAGAATTTTGGCATTTCCAGCCCACCGTGTAAATTGAAATCTGGAATCTTGTTAATTACAAAACGCTTCTTTTATGACAAAGACACACTTTTGAGTATTACCGTTCTAGGTATAGTTTGCTAGACAATTACCAACCACAACGGTGCAAAAATCTCAAAATTTGAAAATGGGCACTCTTCAAAAAATGTGCCCTTATTGTGTAAGGTTATAAATCTGGATATTCACACGGAAGGGTTTGTCTTCTGCCAGGTAGAAGATTAATCCTGAATTGACCAAACCCTAATGCGTGGTACTCAGTTCTGATTGTGTGTATCAGCCTATCCATTGTTTACACTTCTCAGCTGTTACTGATACTGCCTTTTGAACTTCACGAGTCTCATATTTCCATGCATGGCCACGTGGTCAGTGAATACATACCTAATTGCACCACTGTGATAGTGACATCCCCTGCTTGCACTAAATGAGGACTAGTCCTAACCTAAAGGTAGCTTGTAACAGTTGTTCTGATTGGTTGGGTCAGATTGCAAAAAATTTTGCCTTGACAAATTAAACTGTAGAATGACTTCTATAGCCAATTTATATCCAAAATAATACTTCCCATGTTAGGAATATACAATTGTGGTAAAGAATTAAATTGTTGTATGTAGATTTAACATGATAGCAGAGAAAATATTTCATTAAGCAGACTAATATTCATGTGTGGTAACAGGCCACACACAAACTTTTGTACAGCAATGTATGACAGGTATTACTACACAAAAGTATTTGGGCCTTTCCCTAGGATAAGAAGTCATTAAAAGGGAAGTATAGTAAACTGAAGCTTGGTGTTCCGAGACATGTGATTTATACGTCAAAATAATTACCAGATGTATCAGAAAAGTAACATGAAAATGAATGTCCTTTTGTTCACAATAAAGTTGATCATTATGATTGATGCCTTGCCTAGTATTCATTACAATAGATGATAACAAAAACTCAATTTGTTTCATTTCACAGATTGTGCACTAAAAATGACAGAGATTGTCCTTTTTAAGGACTCGTCTGTGTGTATTCAAGTCAAATTGATATGCACGGATAGAAATTACAGAATCAGACAAAATGTCTGCCTGGTCTTTAATACGTGGACTCAGGTCACAAACCACTTGCAGGATATGTTAGACCACATATTTGCGAGTGGGGGGGGGGGTGGGGGGGTGGTGGGGGGGGGTGGGGGGGGTTCAGTAACAAAATACCAAAATACTTTTTATGATTTTCGATGTTCCGGACAGCAAACCGCTGCTTCATCCCTTTAACTGCTTGTAAATCACAAGTCAGGCATGTGAATTGTCTCACCCTTGGCTTACTACAGTTGCTGTCAGAATGTTCGAGGTGGGTAAACACTCGCCCATCAATGATAACATATGCGTGAAAGGGCGTAGAAGTCTAAGGTAGTCTTACACACAATTCACCAAAGCGGGGAGAGCTGAACCTACTCAACCAAGCCAATCGGCATTCACTTCTGTGTGACGGCCCGTCATGCCCTCAGTGCACGTAACAATTTTGGAAAGCCACGGTAGGTGATCTTTGACATCTTATTCCTATTCTATGACCTAATTGTTTTTAAAGCAATAATGGCACATTTTTTTGAAGGGCGCCCCCAATTTTTGATATTTTTGGCACAGTTACGTGGTGATTGTCTAAGAAACTATACCTGCCGAACGAAATGCTATTAAAAAATTGCGTATTTATCCATAAATTAAGAGATTTTGTAATTCGAATTTGGATCAGATGCGACTTAACGGCAGAGCGGCGAAATGCTACGTTTATGTCCGTCAATGATGAAATAATGCCACCTCGAGAAAATAACCTCTATTTGATTTGCCTGAACAATAAAAAACAACTATATGGATGAGCCTTAGAACGTACATGGCGCTATTCACTCGGAAGGCCGTTCCAGGCAAGCCGTTGACGTATTATCGGGGATCCCGATATAATTATCTAATTACAAAAATTCCTTCGTTTGTGAGACACAGAAATTTCGGTAGCTTAATTCACAGTGATAGTTTACTAGCCAGTACCAATGCAAACCGTGTAAAAATCTCAAATTTTGAAAAATTGGGGGCGCTCTTCAAAAAAATATTAAAGAGACACTGGCACATTTGAAAAATAGTGTGCCCTCAAGACTTCAAAATTTATATTTTTGCATGGTGTATAGCTTTTATCTACATTAGCCCTCACTTGAAACGATATGCCCAAAATCAGCACCCTTATGGGTCTATCGAATGATGTTATAATCAAATGACTCTGGAGTCATTATATTCAGAGACGGGTGGAAATGTTGTTTTTTAACACAAGAAAACATGCACCAGAGTTGATTCCAACGGCATCCACCCTGTTAAAAGTATGAACCCACCATTAGTGTTCTGCTGATTGCTTCTGCTGAGATAAAAACATTGGGACCACAAAAAAAACTGATACTTGCTGTGAGGCAAACACAATTATTCCCTTTATTGCTTCAATTAAAAACACAAAATTGGTGTAATTATTACTACAAGTTTAATGTAATTATTCACAAGATATTGTCAAATCTTAAAAAATATTTAGATGTAACATAGACATGACTTTCTAGTGTTGTATCTGATAATTGTACTTTAAAAATATTTTAACAACATTCAAAATCATTTCAAACTTTATCAACTATTCAAACATACAGGGTCCCAAACGATAAGTTCCCCCCTAAAAGTCGGACATTTTGTTGCATAAACTTCAATTAGAAACTGGATGTTTAGAAAAAATTTTAAAAAGTTTTAAAGAGAGGAAACATGTGGCTCTGACCAACAAAAGTTGTTGCTTTTCAAAAAAAACACCTTTTGGCATCAATGCACATTCCCTTTCAAAATGAGTGTCAGAAAAAGTGGCACTTACCGTATTCAAAGGACTGAAGTAAAGAATTATCAACTTACAACAACGGTTTCATTTCCTTTCTTTGTATGCATGTCCTGTAAGTAAATAAGCTGAAAACATTAACGCATAGGCAAAAAATAAACAAACAGACCAAATATGCAGTTAAATAATGAGCTTTGTGTAAGCGCAACAGGTGAAATGTGAAAGCAGATCGACACATAAAGGAGAACGTTACTCTGGCTCAACGTGGTGGAATTACCTAGCGAGCATGGAACCACATGATCAACAAAAGATCAGCCATTAGTAAACAAACATGTGTAAAACGCTGC
>JAMKCH010001817.1:0-38009 GCA_023653785.1 Ophioderma brevispina
TCTAGTGCTCTAGTTTCGAAGGTTGCTATCCGACATGCACCAATGGTCTATTCCGAGTTTAAACAAGGTCCACTATGCTGGTGTGGCTGAAAACAAACGTTTCGTCTTGGACGTTTCTAAGCCGTTACTGTACAAACTCTATGGGAAATGACGTTTAGTTTTTGCAACACCCGTAAAAATACGGGATCCCTAAAACGCAGGTTTTGTGGTAATTATGTATTGGGTCTTCTAGAATAGATATCAATATAAAATAAGTTTCAAAAAGTTTGATTTCAGCGCACGGCTCATTTGACAGTTCCGTCTTTTTGTCCAATTTTCCGCATGTTTTGAAAACAATGTTTTGGCAGACCTAAGTTGCACCCCGAATACAAATTTCAATTTTTTTTGCCCTGATTTGGGGTTTCTATGACCCTTCACATGTGGTATAAAATTTCATGCAAAAATCCTTCGGGAAAGTGGTTTCCATTAGTGTGGGTCCCATGGACCCCTCCACACCCCCCCCCCCCCCCCCCCCCCCCCCCCCCCCCCCCCCCTGGGCACTGACGGGAGTGAAACCCCTTTGTCACTTAAATGTTAAAAACTGATGTGAGAAATTGTTTGAAATATAATTTTTTGTGGATGAAGCACAAATAGTCAACTAAATGAGGCCAAGGGGTGTGGCCATTTTATGACCCGCTGACACACGTATGACGCTGATGAATTTAGTCCGTAAGTCTGCTGTAGGGTGTCACAAATGGCCACACCCACTAAATGAAAGATATATACCTAAAGTGCTCAATCCCAAAGTCTGGAGATGATCGGAACCTTTCGTTTTTTTATTCAGTAAATCCGCTTGTGGCAGTATAACACTAACCACGTGATAACTGTGTAAAATAAACAAAATCCGACCGGACTTTTATTAACAAAGTTGTGATGTTCCTCTTATGAAGGACATCGATTTAGCTAGTATGTGTACAAGCACTATAATATTCGAGTGGCACATTTGGTCATTGGATACAATGACCGACTCATGACCCAATGGCGTGGATCGAGTCCCACTGATGCCATTGTGTTGTGCACGTTCCCTTTCTTGCTCTACCCGTCCAATTGGGAGCGGGTGGAAGGTATTCATATTAGTATTCTTGGACATTTGTATGGCAACTGGCAGGTCGCACGGACTAAATGTAAACGCTTCAATGCACTGTAAAGACGTGTTAGATATGTTTGACACTTAACTATTTTATATGCAAAAAAACAAACGATTTTTTTTAAAAAAATGAAGGCGCCCAATCCTTCGAAAATATTGGATTCATCGTTTAAAAAGGGCCATGTCCGATCACTAAAGTGCCGACTCCGATTTTCCTGAGAAGGGCGCCCTCAATTCCAAAAATCGTGTTTTTTGCATGTACCTTGCGTGTCCATATACTAATCACTGTGTGAACATTGCTAGGCTTACATCGATCCTTCATATAGAAAATCACAACTTTGTTATAAAATTCCGGATCCGGAATTTTTGTTATACTCATATCTCTTGGACATCATATACACATGAATGTTTACTGCAATCAAAACGAAAAATCCGATTCATCTCAAATTTCCGGAATTGTGGACTTTAGGTTTACTATCTTAGTTCTAGTTGACTATTTTTCATTATTACACCAAAAATATATGTCGAAATCTCTGAGTCAGACTTTAAAAGCCTGGTCTCCACAACCCCGTATTTACCAGAAGTGGTCAAAAGTTTGGTATCTGAAGAAAGCTACTATTTTCTCATTACCCTGTGGACTCATAGGGCTAAAAGGCTATTTGGTTTGGATATTATGAGCAGTGGCAGTAGCATAGGGATTTTCATATTGGGGGGGGGGTAGGGTCCAGGCCCGCCTTTAGGGCCCCTCGGTGGGTCAAAGGGCGAAGCCCTGGTTGGGGTCGGGGGGGGGGGGCGGGAAAGCCCCTGAAAATTTTGGATTTTATTAGCCTTTAAATGTCTGGTGAGGGCTAATTCTTGCACATAATTTGTACCATGTGAAGTGCCTGTGAACCTGAATTCTTCAAGTGAACCGAAGGGGCTCAATCTCAACCGACGAAATCACATATTGGGGGGGGGGGGGGTATGGAACCCTGCCCCCCCCCCCGGCTACGCCACTGCGTTGTGGCGGTATAAAATCATGTTTTTAGCTCTCGCTTAAAAACGGCCTTTAAAATATCGCCCCGAAACCGTACAGATGGGATTTGGGGTGACTGCCAACTCTATCAAGAATGGGAAAGCCACACTAGTTTTTTACCACCACCCATGCTTCAGGAGCGCAGGTCCCCTCACATTAGTAAAACTGTGTAGGACATTTCGCCGATTGAGCGCTGCTCATTAAAGAATGAGTGACGTCTGAAGTTTTGAGAAACAGACGGTTGTTGAATCATTAAAAATTTTATTTACATGTGTAGAAGCTGCAAAAATGTTCCCCCAATGTGGCAATCGTAAGAATAGTGTGTAGCAAATAAACCATCTATCATTGATGGCGACTTTCCGCGTCAAAATCGGAATTATGTCGTGAAGTTTCCGAGGATTTACTGCATCGTTACTATCCAGTTTGCTTCTTTGGCCTTTGATCGTACAGTTTGACAAGTAAAGTATTTCGGAACGTATTCACACTTGCTAATCATTCTTAAAATATTTTATCCATAGGCCGACATTTTTTATGGCAAATCCTGTAGTTTAACCTTTATACTCGTACCGTATATGACTTGCATTGGTTGTAATAAACTTGTGGCGTGTTTCCATTATGCAATAGATTTCAACCCTTCGAAATTGTGAACGTTACGGGCATGACACCCTTGGGTTAGTCCATCTAGAAGGACCCTCGTTCTCCCCTGACCGAGCCACCGAGCGGTGGCTATGTCACAGGGAGGGAGGATGGGACACAGGGAGGAACGAGGGGTCCTTCTGGATGGAATAACCCTGGTTGAAGAAGCCCCGATTGCACACGGCACAGCTATATAGTGCTTCATTAATTAGTTTGAGCTGAGTCCCCGGCCATCAATTCATTAACTAACAAACATTGCGGATATTGCATACGTGTTCAAGGACTTAAGGATTTAGCGGATCAGTGAACGAAATATCAACATAGCCTCAACGGCGAAGTTTTCATAGGGCCTCACTAACCTCAAAGTGCAGCTATTATTTTTTCTTATCTTTTTTGGACTTAGAATTTTTCCCTCTAACCTGAAAAAACAATATGACCAAATCTTGTATATTTTTAAAAGGAAAGTGTCGAGATCGAACCCGAGCCCAGTGTATCATGAGGTTAGCTACCTAACCACAAGACCAGCGAGGATTTTTAATTCTTGATAACATTTACGGAAATCAATTGATACTGCTATTGTAGTCAGCACTCAGTATAATGAATAGTTCCACTCTGGAAGGTTGCCAATAAACCAATGCCTCCAGGAGCAGAGTGGTGTCCAAATATCACACTTGCAGATGGCACCGTTATGTAGAGTAAGTGCAGGTAATACCGGACAAGGGACTATAATTGATATAATAAAAACTCCCTTATGAACATTCATAGGGTAAGCGTTAAGAATATAGGGCAGGTGGCGTAACAGGGGGTGCGGGGGGGGGCCAGGGGGCAAGCTGTCCCCTCTGCACATGTGGGGAATCTTAAACCCTTTGAAAAGTAGTTCTTTTCTGCAACACGGGCCAATTTACAGTCAAAACAAATGGCTATACTAACAAATTTTAATATATGCTTTCCTGAAATAATGTGCCCCCTGCCCCCCCCGCAAAAAGGTGGTTACGCCACTGTTAATAGGGTTAGGTTAAGGTTCAGATTTTTGGCAAGGGTACGGATTAGGATTCTAATTTAACAAGTTAATCTACAAGAACAACATATCAAACAAGACAGTATAGCGTATGTCAAACACGATTCTGGTCTTAATTAGCCAAAAATTCAGATCACATTGAATACTTCTTGTTATAATGTTACATTGAAATCTTGAAAGATCTGATTTTATTAGTTATCTAGTAACAAACCAACAAGACACAAGAACGTTTTAACATGTTCTATTTATATATATACACTATACGCGAAAAGGTTTCCCCTCCACTCACTTGAATTAGAGGGGGGAAGGGGGCGGTAGGGGAGGGGGAAAAAGAGAGAAAAAGAATTAGAACGAAAGAAGAAAGAAAGAAAGAAAGAAAGAAAGAAAGAAAAAGAAAAGAAAGAAAGAAGCAAAGAGAGAAAGAGAGAGAGAAAGAAAGAGAGAAAGAGAGAAAGAAAAAGAGAGGCAAGCAGAAAGAAAGCAGAGATAGAAAAAGAGAGGAAGAAAGAAAGCAAAGAAGAAATGAAGAGAGAGACAGAAAGAAAAGAACGAGAGAGAAAGTGAGGGAAGAGAGGAAGGAAAAAAAGAACGAAAGAGAGAAAGGAAAAGAGAGAAAAATAAGAAGGAAAGAGAAATAGAAAGAAAGAAAGAGAGAAAGAAAGGACAGAGGAGAAAGAAAGAAGGAGAGAGAAAGAGATGAAAGAAAGCAAAAAAGAGAGGATAAGAAGGAAAGAGAGAGAAAGAAAAGAAAGAAGGAGAGGAGAGAAAGAAAGAGAGAAAGACAGAAAGGAGAGAAAGAAAGAGAGGAACGAACAAGAAATGAAAGAAAGAGAGGAACTTCCCCCTCTTTCCTCACTCCCTCTCATGTCTCCCCCTGGCCCTCTCCCTCCCCTCCGTCCCTCTCACCTCCCTCTCTCCTCCCTCCCTCCCCTCTCCCCATCCCCCTCTCTATCTACCCCTCCCTCCCTCTGTGTCTCTCTCGATCGCTGTTTTTTCTCAATTTTTTTTCCAAAATGTGATTTTTTCCAACTTCATGCTTTTTTGCTGAGGCGTCCATGCATTTAGGATTTTCTGGGTCTTACACTAAACGCCCTGGTCTTGGCGCCAGTTTGTCGGGTTGTCTTGAATTCACACCCCTCGTCACTCAAAACCAAACCCCTCATTATTATCGTTCTCTCTTCATTAAGTACTACAACTTAGACAAGATGAAGAGCCCATATGTTCTGGTCCTCGTTTCAATGCTCCTAGCGACACCTTTGGCGCATACGTGGTTGTACAGGCTACCGTCTATTCATGATAACAGTACGAAGTGTTGGTCAAACTGTTGCGCAATGAATTCAACGTACCCGTTAAAGAAAAGGGAAAAGGGTCGAGAATCATGCACACTCGTGAAAATATCTGGAGATAATGAGTCATACTATAGCCCAAGATGGAACAAGGACTATTTTGATAATGGTAAGGCTGCTATACGTACTAATCAAGTTAGCACAATGGTCACAAAAGAGATACACGGACCAAATAGGTTCTGGATCCAGGAAACTCTACAAGAGAATAGCTAACAAGTAGTTGGTGTGAGTGAGAATCGTGTTAAAGCGGTATCTGATAGAAGTGGCATATACACACGATTGAATGTGAGGTTCTCAAACAGAGGTATCTTGCGCCCATCTTTATGTGAGAAAAATACATGACATACACCAAATGGATCTTATTGACTTATCCAGACTTAATGCTGTCGTTGATGGCAGAACATACCGATATGCATTATCAGTTCTAGATGTATTCAGTCGTACGTCTGGCTCACTCCTTTGCAGAGAAAGAGGAGCAAAAAAAACGATTGCCAATGCTCTAAGAGACATCTACATGGTTCATGGGACTCCCAAAATTGTACAGTCGGATAACGGAAAAGAGTCAGGGCTCTGTAAAGACCTTATGCGCTCGAGGAACGTCACAAATCATAAGAAGCTCACCATATCACCCTCAATCTCAGGGCAGAGTAGAACGGAGTCATAGATCTCTAAGGAAGAAAATAAGATATGACTTACTTGAAAAATGCGCAGAGGTATTAAAACTGGGTTCTGAGAGGCCAGTCTACAATTAAAAATCTTAAAATGAAGAAGTCAAAGCAGAGTAGCCTGGAAACGTCCATTTGAAGTGTAGTATGGCCGGCAATTAACTGTATTTTAGGCAACACAGGGTGATATTCCAGACTTTCTTCCAAGTAAGCGATTAAGAATTGACCAAAAACCAAACCACTACATAAAATTCTATAGGTCAAGAGCTGACACAAGAAAAACAGCCAAAAAGGCCACGCAACGTATCAATCAGAGGACTATTCAACGGAACAGAAAGGCCAACCCTCCAACCATATACAACGTAAATGACAAAGTGTTGGTCAAACTGACAACAAAGAAATCGCGTCTGAGTACTGCAAGCATCGTTCGAGGTATCATTGTGAAGGTAAACCACAATCTTGCCCGTTATAAAGTGAGATTCACAAATGAAGGTAGACATCTGGAACCAAAGTGGGTTTCTGTGTCTGACATCACCAGCAGCACAATACATGCAGAGCGCAAAAGGAAAAGAAAGCAAAATAGACGAAATAAGAGATCCAAGTACTTCATTGTGTTGACTCACGAAGACAGAGTGTCAAACATAGCCAATCAGGGATTTCATGTAGTTTATGACCCTAATGGAGATGGAAGTTGTCAGTTCGCCGCTTTAGCAGACCAACTGCAATCAATAGGCATATTTAGATCCGCAGATAGCCTTCGAAAAGAAGTTGTTCACGACATTCGACTTCGACCGTATACTAACGATGGGGCTGATCTCAGCCTATTTGTTGAGAACAATGACTTGCAGGTCTACCTGTCTAGAATGGAGTCAAGGGGTACATACGGCGATCATGTTACTCTGCTGAGAATTTCTGAAATTTTTCAGTGTCGTATTTTAGTTGTTTCAAGTCTAGGCCCAGACTATATGCGTATTATCGGTTCCATTGGTCCTGTACTTGTTGTTGGCCATTTCCCAGAAGGTCAGGGAGAGCACTACTTAAGTCTCAGGCCAAATGCTGACTTTGATATTAATCAGTATCTAGAGGAAATTGATACTGCTGATACTGCGAGTGATCAGGAAGATCTAGGCGGTGAAGTAGGGAGCGAGAGTGCCAGTGATAATGCAGATTTAGGCGGTGAGAGAGAGAGTGCCAGTGACCAGGAAGATTTAGGCGGTGAGACAGGAAGGGAGAGTGCCAGTGACGTTGACAATGAAGATTTAGGCGGTAAGACAGGAGGAGAGAGTGCCAGTGATCAGGAAGATTTAGATGGTGAAATAGAGAGAGAGAGTGCCAGTGACGTTGACAATGAAGATTTAGGCGGTGAGACAGGAAGGGAGAGTGCCAGTGACCAGGAAGATTTAGATAGTGAAATAGAGAGAGAAAGTGGCAATGACATTGACAATGAAGATTTAGGCGGTGAGACAGGAAGGGAGAGTGCCAGTGACCAGGAAGATTTAGGTGGTGAAATAGAGAGAGAAAGTGGCAATGACATTGACAATGAAGATTTAGGCGGTGAGACAGGAAGGGAGAGTGCGAGTGACCAGGAAGATTTAGATGGTGAAATAGAGAGAGAAAGTGGCAATGACATTGACAATGAAGATTTAGGCGGTGAGACAGGAAGGGAGAGTGCCAGTGACCAGGAAGATTTAGGCGGTGAAATAGGAAGAGAGAGTGCCAGTGACGTTGACAATGAAGATTTAGGCGGTGAAATAGGAAGAGAGAGTGCCAGAGACCATGAAGATTTAGGTGGTGAGATAGGGAGAGAGAGAACGAGTGATCATGAAGATTTAGGCGGTGAGATAGGGAGAGAAAGTACGAATGATCATGGTGATAAGGAGGGAGAAAATGAGGGGAATCAAGATGTTGAGTTAGGGATACAAGCGGTGGACGAAGTGTCTTTCCCAGGGTATGCCGACAGATCATTGGGCAGGTCATTTTTTGACTTTCCAGTGGAGCTCCAATTGGAAATAGTTAGGCACATTCTTGATAATGATCTTGGCATGGATAACATTTTGGTAAACGTTCATCCTGCTTTCCGAGATTTGTGCAATGATTATGTCGTCCGTAACCCAGATCGTGTTCGTCGATACAATCGCCAAGTCTACCTCGCTCCTCATCTACTAAACGACATACGTCGCAATGATGATGGTTCAATAGAAATATCTGTTCAGAGATTGTCAGGGCGAGCTGGTCGACATTCTGGTCTAATGCAGACGGTTAGAGATCACTTGGATGAATACAGATTGTGGTGGACTGCCTGGCTCATTACTCGTACCAATTTCTCATGGACGGTTCAGAATAGATAAGGTATTTTGGCTGTCGTAGGAAGGTGATGAGTTGATGAGGGTTTGCAGTTTGGCAACTGACATACATTTTGATAGGGTTTGGTTATGGCTATCGTAATCACAGTCCATGTTATAACAACTTTCACATCAAAGTTTTCAAAAGTACAAAATACAGATTGCGTGTGCTGAGAATTACAGGTTCTAACTGGCATTGGAATTTTGGGGGGAGTATAAATTTTGAAAATTAAACCTATTTTTTTTATTTTTTTTAAAAATGATTATAATGTGTTAGGATTTCAAAGTAAATTTGTTTAAGGGACCTTCCGGTGTAAAATTAACTTTTGTTTTATATTTTGTGACATATCCAAAATGAACAAAATGTGAGTAGAACCTTTTAATTCTCAGATCACGAATTTGATTGGGCTGAAACCTATGTGCATCGTATTGCTATTTTTCACCTGAGATTTTGAGTATTCGGCGGTGATATACACAGTGACGTATGGTCAAAAAAAAATTCAAAACAAACTAAAAGAGAGAAGAAAAAGCCAAAACAAGTTTCTGAACAACGTTCAAATTATAACCGCGTATGCTTTGAAGTCAACTTTATGTAATTTTAAAAGGTGTAAAATAAGGTTTCAAAGGTAACACCAAAAAATTAATTAAAATTTAATCTGTTACAACTTAATCAATGATCAGATGATGGCTTTCGTACATGGTAAAGACAACGACATTTAAAATCGGAAGGCCAAATACTACCGAATTAACCAGATATGGCAATACGTCACTACGTATACCACCAACGACAGTTGTAGATTTAAATGTCTCAAGATTGGGACATTTTGATTATTTTTTTTGTATTTTTGACGTTTTCTGCATGTCAATTTTTTGAAAAACAATAATGGAACGTTAAAATAGAAGTCCATCTAGTCTGGAAGTAATGATATTTTAAAGGTTGTATTTACGTCCTTCCATGCACACACACATACATGATAATACACACACTCCGCGCCACACACACACGCGCGCACACACACACAAACACCACACACCCACACAACACAAACACACCTAGACTTCTGAGCGAAGTCGGAGTATTGACTGATAAGTCAAAGACATGAAAACTGTCGACGGTATGGTTTGACTTTATTACGTATTTCGTTAATGTGTATCAATTCGGATGAGTGTAGAGTACATTAGAAAAGACGCCCCCCTTGCAGGTCAACTGGCCTCCGCTTTTAACTTTGGTACGAGCTACTGATCACATTGATCACCACACAAATCATATGGCATATCATAAATTGCTAGTGCATCAGCAAAGTGCTGAACCAGTAACCATTGGATGCTAGCGTGCACTACATCAACGAATAGGGTACTGCTTCACATCAAAGGATGATTAAATCATCTGTATAGCATCAGGAATCATTGTAGCATTACAAAAAAGTTGGCATCAATCCACACTATGGCAAGCTAAAAAGGGTCATTACGGATTGGTCAAAACGCGTTGCTAAAATTATGAAAAGAAACCGCGTTGCTTTTTGGCAGCACTGCGTTGCTTTTTCATCCCTGATTAGATGGCTAAGCAACCATGTTTTTTTTTTACTTCTGATTGTTGGCTAGCGCAAAGCGGGACTTTATTAGCAACGCGTGTTTAAGCACTGTCTGAAGCCAAACGCGTTGCTTTTTCACTTTTTCTGATTAACTAGCAATGCGTTGTTTTCCGAAGCAAACACGTTAGTGATTCAATACGTTATGACCCTTTTATTTTGCTATACCACGCCACATAAAAGACATAGTGATTTCCTGGATACAAATACAATCTCGAATCGGAGGGGAAGGGGTTGCCAACTCCATCATGTTTTTATTTTTTAGCCTTCTAACCCCCTTTTTTTTTGGTGCCAAATTATTAAAATGTAATTGACATTTGACGCTTCTTTCATGCCAAAAACAAACAACCACCAGGTTATAGGTAGGTAGTCTACAGAGAGCAGGAGCTGAATATCTTAGGGGCCTCTTATTAAGGAGTTAGTTTACCCCTCACTACAGAAAAGTTACACCTTGCTAGTTAGTATGGACCATCGACATCCATGCTTGGTAGGTAGTACTCCCAATTGTGGAGTATCACTTTCAATAGGGGCCAATTAAGTTTACACAGGGTCAATTTTTCAAAATTCCCCAATCATGTTGAAAAGTGGATGCCATTTGTCCATCTAATCATACTAAGATTCCAAATGTATAAGTTGTACCACCTACGACCATTGGGTTTTTGGTATAGTTAAAAATAACAAAAATGGTAAAAAAAGGTTCACTCTCAATTTATACAGGGGTCAAAATTAAAAGTCTCATTTGATTATACAGTTTAAAATACTTTCCAATTATTGCCTGAAGTAAGAGACTCTAAAAAATATAGTTTTTGATTATGTTAAATGCTTACGTACGGAGATAAAGGTCAAAGAAGGTCAACACCAATTGGATTATGTTTTCCTATGACCTATTTTGTCGCATAACATGGTAACTATGCATTAAAGATGGTACAAACTATTCAAACTGGTCAAAAGCTTAAATGGATTGACACGAGTAATAAAATCACTATTATTGGAGATAGAAACTTATTGGGCGAGGGTGGGGGTAGGAAACGACCTGCTCGATTTGGGGATTTCCAAACGGTAAATTTGGGGAACTGCTTGGTGCATTTACTATGGCAATCTCTGCCTCAGTTACATTACAAAATCTCCTCTTAAACCTTAGTTCAATACATCGTAGTAACATCATGATAATTTTTGAATAAATTATTGACTTCAAAATCCGTCCGAGTTAGTGGTTTAACCCCCACTACAAATTTGTGTAATTTCCAATAACGGTCATTTAGATTTAAATATTAATGACCAGGCCTAGCCTTTAGTGAAGTATGTGTGTAAACCGTTCGATATGCGTAAGAGCGCCCTCCTACCGTTAAGTCTTTGAAAAAGGCGCACTCAGGTTACGCCGGATGTTGATGCCGTTTTTAATTCGCTGTTGCTGTTAGGTCGACATGTCCTACCCCCCCAACTGGGAGAGGTAAAATGTGTACGTATGTTTGGGATATATGTGTGCGTGTGTGTATATTATGTGTGTGTAGGTGTGTGTGTGAGTGTGTGTGAAGACAAAAGGTTTTAACCACTAAATTATCATTGTTACTTGTAGTTGTAAATATGTTAAATTTGTTCGATGTCAGCAACATTTTACTGAACAGCTTGTATGTTTGCATTTTTTAGAAATGTTTGTGTTCAAATTGATTTCTTATCTATTAAACTGTAAGTTTTAGTAAAAAGAAATGGATTGGTGTGATTTTCTCAAAAATGAGTCCGAAAATGGATTTAACCTGAGTCTCAGATTTAACGAGCTTTTTATAGGCGTATAATTATACCCTTATGGGCCTATACTTAAAGGTCCCAGGAAATGCAAATAGAATTGATGTGGTTTGTGTCAAGTCTACAAGGAGGGACGAGAAAGCATTCAATATTTTGGTTGGTGATGACATCATTAGTGAAACTATTGATTTTTCAGAGAGTAATAGAAAATTTCAGGTGACTGGTGTGAATCTATTCATGGCACTGACTGAAAATCAATAGTTTCACTAATGATGTCACTGGTAGTGTATTCTTTTTTGTGGCCCTGTTTATTGGAATGGAATGCCCCGTAAAGATTTGGAGTAGGTTTATCATCTCATTTCCTGGGACCTTTGATGGAGTTTTTGTAACCTGACCCAACTGGTACACTTTTTTTCTACCACACTTATGAATTAGGAACCCCTTCACGGAATAAATCACAAGTTTATTCCATTAAGGTTTCCGAATTCATAAGTGTGTCAAAAAAAAGTGTGTCAGATGGGTCAGGATACGGAAACTCGCATACTTTAATTTATAATGAAGTTATGAGCCAAAAGATCTTCAGATTTTCCGAGAATTAAAAGGCGCTTCTGGGCGTCTTTTATAGTTTCAGAATTAGACAAGTGTTATAGTCCAGGCTACAGATTCATTCATTCATCAACCTTGTTTTATTTTATTAGATATATGTTTTTCAACGGTTTTTTATGGTGATTCTGAATCCGATGGATTCCGGATGAGAACCGTGCGCATTTTTGTAGAAATGCAAAGAAATAAAAATGGCAACCAAAACGGAATAATTACCTTTCGAAATTAAAAGAAATCGGTATATCAACTCTTCGATAAAAAGTTCGGATCAGTAGACTTTAGAAATAAAGGTTTTTCAACATATTGGACCATTGCATAGAGTTGCACTTCGGAAAGATGGCCATTCGGAATTACAATAAATGGGAAAATGACCTGTTTGGAATAAAAAACTTTTCCGAGAATGACAACTTCAGAATATCAACTCTCCGTTAGAATAAGAATCAAAGCTTGTGAAGGTCTTCTTTGCCATACAAAACGTTTTGTTTGAAGATCCCATGCTCTCATTAAATCTGCAAAACAATGTGTGCTAGCCTAAAGCAATATGAAACACGTCTAAAAGGATTCACTGACGCGAACTTCTTCTACTTAAGGTGTTTATTTTTTAAACTTCAATGTAAGAGAGCTTCATGAGCCGGCCTGTTAAACTGTGTTATTTATAAATTTTCGCGTAATAATGTCCCGACTTGTATCGAAATTTTTGCCTAACAATTTCGTGTAATGGTGTAAATCAATAAGTAACGCGTAATGCATAAATTTTTGATAAGTTTGCCCTGTTAGTACGAAATAGGTATGTATAAATTGTCAACGTATTGTAATAAAATAGTTACACGCTATGTGGCAATCTCATTATCAAACTACTTGTTTTATTACATACTGGCAGAAATTATTACATTACGCGGTGTCTTAGTCTTACTCAAAGTAAAATAACACGTTTTTTTTTTTGTGTAATAAAACAAATTCTCCCGTGTTATTTAATAAACGTGTAAACATACACCGTAAATGTAATAAATTTTGTCTCGTTATAAAACAGATAAAGGTAATCACAATTGCCCGCGGTAGTAATAAAATATTATTACATTACGCGGCCATTTTATTACATACCCGTTTTATTCCATTACAAGGCGAGTTTAATACCATGGCACGTCGATTATTACCTTCAACGAAAATAACTAACACCATACATTTTCCGCATATAACGCAGCAAGACAGGCAAGCCGGGCATCCAAGCCAACCTATATATTTCGCGTAACATATTGACACGTATGTAATAAAGTTTTTAGTGTTGTGTAATAAACCGGTAAGGTAATAAAATTGCCGCGTAATGTAGACATTACGCGGCAATTTTATTACTTTACCCGTTTAATACATTGCACGGCAGAATTAATTACATTAAACAAAATAACATAACACCATACTTCGCATAACATAGCTGACAGGCAAGCCGGGCAGGCCACGTCAACCTATATATTTCGCGTAATATAGTGACGCGCAATGTAATAAATATTTGGCCGCGTCAGTAATAACATGTATTACATTACGCGGCAATTTTATTAAATTACAGCAGAATTTATTACATTACGCGTCGATTATTACATTACAAACAAAAACGAAAATAACATAACACAATCATTGCGCATACCATATCTGACAGGCAGTCGGGCATGCAAGTCCACCTATATATTTCGCGTACATAGTGATGGTAATGAAGAAATTTTTTGAGGTGCTGTGTAATAAAACAGGTAATGAATAAACTTTCAGCGTAATGTATAAAATATTATTACCTTACGCGGCAATTTTATTACATTATCCGTTTTAATTTACACTACAACTACAACACCAAACACGGCCAGAATTTAATTACATTTAACGCTTCGATTTTTATTACTTAACGAAAATAACATTACCATTATATTTCGCGTAACAATTGGCGCGGTACTTTAAATTTTGCTGTGATGTGTAATAAAACAGATATTAATAAAAATTGCGCTTATTACTAAAATGTATTATTACCTTACGCGGCAATTTTTTTACATTACCACGTTTTAATTACAGTATAAAACGGCATAATTATTACATTACTCGTCGATTATTACATTAAACGAAAATAACATACACAATATATTTCGCGTAACAAATTGGCGCGTAATGTAATAAATTTTGCCGTGTGTGTATAAAAAGGTAATTAATAAAAATTGCCGCGTAATGTAATAAAATATTATTACAATGGCGCGGCATTTATTACATACACTTTATTCATTAAACGGCATAATTTATTACCAGTACGCGTCGATTTTTCCATTACACGAAAATAACATAACACAATTATATTTCGCGTAACAAATTGACGCGTATGTAATACATTTTGTCGTATTGTGTAATAAAACAAATGTAATAAAAAATTGCGCGCACTGTACTAAAATGTTTATTACCTTAACGGCGGGGGCAAATTTAATTCATTACAACGTTTTTATTACATTATACGCATAATTTATTAACCTTTACGCGGTCGATTTATTACATACAAAAACGAAATACATAACCAATATATTTCGTGTAAAAAGTGACGCGTATGTAATAAAAATGCCGATGTGTAATAAATCAGATACTGTATAAACCATTCTGCCGCGTATTAATAAATACATGTATACCTTACTGCGGCAATTTTATTACATTCACGTTTTTTTTACTTCATTAAATATAACGGCATTAATTTATTACCTTACGCGTCGATTATTACATTACACAAACCGACAATAACATAACACAATATTTTCGGTGTAAAAAATATTATTACATTACCAGGCAATTTTATTACATTAACGTGCATTTTAAGTTAATTACGCGTCAAGTGACGCGTGTATAAATTTTGGCCGTGTGTGTATAAATATATTTATATTCGCAGCAATTTATTACATTACCCTATTATTCCTTACAACAACACGGCAGAATTTTATTACATCACGCGTCGATTATTACATACACGAAAATAACATACAACAATATAGTTCGCGTAACAAAATTCAATTGACGCGTAATGTAAAACAATGTTGCCGTATTGTGTAAAAAAAAACAGATCTGGAATAAATTGCCGTGTAATGTAATAAAGTACATGTATTCTTACCTTACCGGCAATTTTATTACATTACGACGGGACGCCAGTATCCACATTACGACGTGTTTTATTTACGCCCGGAAAATTTTTTATAGTTTGATGCTCAATCTCTTACTCTAACAATATTTGAAATTGATAAATCCAATAATGTTGACGGGGACTCGAACCAGCACATCCTATCTGGCAGTCTTAATCAAATACACAATGCTTTACGACCGAATTTGCTATATTGACCCATATTTATACTTCTACTGCTTACTACTATTATTATAATGATAGCAATCAATCGACCATGCACGTTGCCGGTGACTACTAGGTTATTTAGTGGGGCTGGTTGTGGGCAAAAAAATAACGCGTTCGCGGTGCTAGCCCCCCCCCCCCCCTAGGGGGCACTCACATAATGAAATGGATATGGATGCAAGGCTGGCAATTCGTGACATAGGATCTGCAAACAATGGGGGTTTCTGGGTGAGAGACGCCCATTTGCCCCAAAAAAACAGGCGGTTTTTTCGGGTGGCAATGTGCTACATTTAAAACAAAAAAATTGGTCTTCTTTGGGTGAATTTGGAACATTTTCTAATACAACATACGGGTCATTGGTGACAGTGGTCCAATTTGCAGTCTTTGGGGTCTTTGTGTTTCCAACGATGCTGCATAGGAGTCTTCAGAGCCCTTACATTAAGCATCATCAAGTGGGGGTGCCCCGTGGCCTAGCAAGCATCACTGATTATCCAATTGCATGCATATTGTCTTCAAACTGATTCGTGGTTCCTATAATAAAAGCCCCAACATTATTCTCATGAAAACTCAATGAATTATCATCAGAACCACTTAATGCTAATTGACCATAAATGAGAAGAAATATCATTTTTGTTGACGGTAATATCCTTTGTTTGATATGGGCCTAACTGTACGGTACGATATATGTGGAAAGGTCATGGGTTTGGGAGACTACCAGATTTCATGGTTTCCCATTCAAACCCCCCCCCCAAAAAAAAAACAAAAAAATCAATCTAACCTGATTTTTAGGACATTTTTCTCTCTTAAAGAATTTTTGATGTCACCAAAATCAAATGCTGTCATTGACCGTTGGGAGGCATCTGGATCTAACAGAGATCAGTTCATATCAAAGTGGTTCGATTTAGTTGAAGGTCTCATCATAGGAATCAGAAAATAATAGTTTGGCATATTTACCGGAGATGTGGGTGAAAATGTGAAATGTACCATGGAGAACATAAAATTCTCAAATATTATATAGCGCTTTGAACCCTGCAAATTCAAATTATGGTGTTGTTTTATTATTATTATCATTGTACCGTCGAAAGTTTTAAAGTTTAAAGCATGTCCTCTGGAATTAGGGGCAAATCATTGTTTTTTTGAAATGCATCAATCAACAGCCCTGCTTTGTAAATCGTTGATGTTTAAATCTACTCTAAAAGGACAATTTACATAAATTTAGCTCAAATATCCCATTTTTATTGTGTTGTATTTTTTGTGGGGCAGTAGCTATGGAAGTGATCGAAATTGCTTCTTTTCGGCACATAAGGGTTACTTATTTTTTTTTCTGATTGAATATATAATTGACTGTACATCAGCAGAAAAATATTTTGAGCAAGGGTGCCGGGAGGGGAGGTACCCAAACTAATTATCTAATTTTTTATATTTTTGAAAAGGAATTCGCATTAGTAAGTTGGGCCAATTACCCAAAACAACGTCCAAAATCTTTTTGACGAGTGAGAAATCAGCTAAAAACATTCTGGGTAGCATAACCCCCAGGCACTTAGGTGTTATGACAAAAACATCGTGCGTGTTTAAAGAACCATGAATTAGGCCAAGAAAAAAACAAGTTTGTCCCTCAGAAGACTCGCGCGAATTTTGTTTTAAAGTGGTTTTTTTACCGCATTTTTTTTTTAGGTTTTTTACTCACTTGAAATATTTTTTTTTAAATTTCAGAAAAAAAAATATGGAAATTCGGCGTGGCCGAAAAATTGAAAAAGGGGCCAAACTCCTTAAACTAAAAGAAAAAACAAAAACCGCATTTCGCATTACATTTTTCTAAAAAAAAACCAAACAAAAACCCCCATAATTTCGCATTGCGATTTTTCACATTTTTTTTTTCTTCTAAGACAACTTTGTTGGCCAAGTGTAATGTGTTTGTTTTTCGTGTGGGCTAAATTATTTTTGGCCAAAATTTATGTTAATACCTAAATATCAGTTGCGCATATTTTTGGTGAAAAACATCGGCCATGGGCCTTTATTATGGCTAATTAGCATAAATAAGCATCATGTTGCCTATTCCCAACTTGTTTTGCCCCTTAAATTTTTGTGTATTTGTATTCAGCAATGTAGATGTAAATATGTTTTTCCATATGGCCATTTTTTTTCATTTTTCGGCGGGGGAAATTTGTGCGAGTTCATAAAATCTGTTTGTTTGTGACGGCCATTTTGAATCGGTTCAATGATTTTATTTTGTCCAGTTATGTTGATGGTTGTGTTATGTACAGCACAAATAGCAGAGTTTTGAAAAAATCCACCTGCAAAAGTGTTTCAGAGGGGGTCGAAGGGTATACACATGACCTCACTTACCCCCCCATACACCAACGGAGTGCACAAGACCTATCACTTAAGTGTTAACACATAGTTCAATTTAAAGCAAGAGTACCTTGAATACCAATCCAGAAAGTGCCGATCCAGGTTTTTCGTGTGCATGTGAGTACGCCCCTGGATACGCCGGTGGATTGAGATAAAACTTGAAGCATTAAAACATTCCTTATTTTGACAACATAACCAATCTGTTAAATATTACTTTTTAAAAATTAATTTTTGGATTTGACACGCATTTTTTTTTTATTACATTACCCACGAAAATTTTATTACATTACACGTCACTTTTTTTTATTACTTACGCGTCAATTTTTTTACATAACGCGTTTTTATTACATAACACGTCCAATTTATTACATTCGCGTCGGTTATTACATTACATACAAACAAGTACAGCAAAACGAAATTTATTACATAACACGTGTAACCCCCCTCCCCATCCCCTCCCAATCAGTTTGAAAATAATATGGTGCGAGATGCTCCAGTGTGTCTGCTCATGCCAACATTGAAATGAGGGCGGGACCAAAATCTGCACCAAAGTGTTCCAACCATTTTGAACAATTGCAGGTTCAACAATAGTATCGTGTCTGCTTCTGCACAAGATGCTTCGTACATCTTGCTAAAGATATGCTCTGCCCATCCTCTGGTCAAAAGTGTTTAAAAAAGAAGGTAAAAATGGGGCCATGTCGAAGTTAAATTTGAAAATAGTAAAGACTTAACTTTTGGGCTGATTTTGTGTTAGGAAAAGTTATTTAATTATACAAATCAGCACGATATAAGATATCAAAGTCTGTGAGTCATTTTAATGAGTAATTACAGTACTAATTTCCATTTCCACACCCGGAGGGCATCAAAACTCATCGTTGTCTTCAAGCTGAAGTAGCTCGAAAAATCTTGGTCAACTTATGGATTTTTCTGGCTATATAGCCAAAGATATAATAATTTAAGCGACTGAGTCGCTTGATTAATGAGAAATTTGTTTTAATTAGGCCATTTTTACATTAAACCCCATGGCAATTCATTTGGGGTTGTGCAACCTAAACCGATTCATGTCAAACCCCTTTACCATGAACAATATGATACGATTTTATTATTTATTTATTTAATAACATTGGCTCTATAGCCAGGACAAGCCCCATAGTGACATAGCACTAAATTAAAGGGGGATGCCCATAAAAACACACAAAAATAAGAAGGCAGCCCTAAAACCAAAAATGAAAATACATAGTGGATGAAAAAGCGAGGAAAAAATGGACCAGACGAATGGAGAAAAAAACACCAAAAAACCCCAAGACCTAAAAACCCTAAGACCTAACAAAAACCCTAAGACCTAAAAACCCTAAGACCTACAAAAACCCTAAGACCTAAAAACCCTAAGACCAGTATGATGAAAGACAATGGGTTGTTTGCCCTCTACCTATTTTCTAAAATAGCACGTGACAATGGTATGGCAAACTACACATTAATTTAATCAATATCGTGAAACAAAATGGTACATTTAAATTTCTTAAACTCATTAGAATTTTACCCCATATATAGAGTTAATTAAAAAAATTGTGCGTGAAAAAAACGCAAAATTTGACCCTGACCTGTTTACTCAACTGTGACGGTGAAGAAATGAGGTAGATATGAACGATTTTCGTGGCTGATCCTTTTTTCTGTGACGATATTCAGACAAAATAATGGAAATGAAAACCCAGCTTAACTGTGTAAATCCTATTGGATTGGGGTAAAAATGGATCAGCCGCGAAAATCTTTCATATCTACCCAATTTCTTCACCATTTTGTTCAGCAAAGAAAGTCGAAAATATGCAGATCATGAAAAAAAACATCAACTGCATCACAATTGAGTAAACAGGTCAGGTTTAAATTTTGTGTTTTTTTCATGCATTTTTTTTATTCACTCAGTATCAAATTACCAATTATTAAAAAAAACCCCAAGATATCTATTTGTTCAATACATCAAAAACGATGTCACGTGTGGTTGAAAATTAAGTTTATTTTAAGCCATTTTAACGTGTATTTCAATGGGAGCATTATATAATGTATGGGGCTCTCTTTCGCTATAGTCCTGTATCCGCCTACGTATTTACCCATGTTTTTTGGTCAAGTACATGTAGGCTATGAGGCCAAAGAGAAAAAAGATGCTCGGATAAGGACCAAGGTGGCGCACCCCTGGGAAGTACATAATTCTTCCGAAATCATTTTTCTAACATTATAGAAATCAGTTCAACGTGTGTTCTCACGTCTAGTATGTACACATTTTCTAGAAAATGAATTAAATGTCATCTAATTTTTTACCCTGAATATCAGTGACCAACGAATGTAACCTTGATTCATTGACTCCAGCAAATACCGGATAAATAAAGTAAGAGGTTCTACTGTGTGTTCAATTAACTTTTACCCCATATTTCATAATTTATTCGAAAGAGAAACGAAGGTAACACACTTCATGGGAGTAAATTTGTTTGGCAAACTGCAACCCAACATCTTTGTGCAAAACCAAAACCGTAACTTGCCGCGTAAACCCATTTCTATTCAATTTACCGCATTATTCACAGAAATCGAAAATCATTTCACCTATGTGAAATGCAAGTAACAAAAAGTATTAAAATATAACGACAACTCAACACAATTGTGTCATATCGTGTCATTATGATAAAAAAAAAAAAACATTTAACATTATATATCACTATACTATGTAATATTAACATTTCACTTCAATAAGTTCAAATTACAACAATTATAAAAAAGATACACATCATACACTGATGAACCAGATCATCACCCGTCTATGTATTAAACAAGATAAACTTATTGATTCATTGCAACAATATGCATACAAAACACATGACTGCAGAAAAACACAGCTACAAGAGTTATACTGATAAATTAGTTTATAATTATACACATGATGTTAAAAGTTCATCACCCGTCCTCCATGTATCAAGCAAAAAAGACTAACTTCGACAATTTCAATTACTGGCAATCAACAATCACATCAGAACTCGCAAACACGAGATCCCTATAAAAAGCCAAGATACATCAATACAATATTTAAACATTATACATCAATACAATATTTAAACATTAAGGCAAATCTAATACAGATTCTATATATGGCCTCATCATACTTGACAAGATATCCACTTGGAAAAGATGAACTTAGTAATTTGAGTATTGTTCTTAAACTAGTAATTTTCTTGATATTGACTTTAAGCGTAACACACTATACTTATGCAAGTTATAATTATCTAACACAAACATGAAAAATACACTTTTCAGATATAATAATCATTTAAAACACTTTCAAATACATTAAGTCTATCTTATAATAATAGAATCGTAATATACTACTAGCCTTAAATTTAATTACAACTCGTCTGTTCAAATAACAGACGAGTTACCCCTTATAGTCGCCTCTTACGACATGTAAGGGGAGGGGAAAAAAAAAAAAAAAATTTAACATTATATATCACTATACTATGTAATATTAACATTTCACTTCAATAAGTTCAAATTACAACAATTAGAAAAAAGATACACATCATACACTGCATGAACCAGATCATCAACCCGTCTATTATTAAACAGATAACTTATTGATTCATTGCAACAATATGCATACAAAACACATGACTCAGAAACACACATCGACAAGAAGTTTTATACTGATAAATTAGTTTATATTAATACACATTATGTAAAAGTTCATCACACCCGTCCTCCATGTATCAAGCAAAAAAGACTAACTTCGACAATTTCAATTACTGGCAATCACAATCACATCAGAACTCGCAACACGCAAGATCCCTATAAAAAAGCCAAGATACATCATACCAGATTTTAAACATTATCAATCAATACAATATTTAAACATTAATGCACATCTACTTATACGATTCTAAATATATGGCCTCATCATACTTGACAAGAAAATCCACTTGGAAAAGATGAACTTATAACTTTTGAGTTTGTTCTTAAACTAGTATTTTCTTGATATTGACTTTAAGCGTAACAACACTATACTTATTGCAAGTATAATTATCTAACACATAACATGAAATACACTTTTCAGATATATAATCAGTTTAAACACTTGCAATACTTAGTTCTATCTTATAATAATAGAATCGTATATACTACTAGCCTTAAATTTAATTACAACTCGTCTGTTCAAATAACAGACGAGTTACCCCTTATAGTCGCCTCTTACGACATGTAAGGGGAGGGGAAAAAAAAAAAAAAAAAAAAGTTTGTTTTTCATGATAATTGATTTTAAGCTACATGTACTTAAACGAGTAATACAACAGAACATCTTAATAATACAATTACATAGTCGAAATCATTACACATTTATAATATAATCCTAAATTTAAATACAACCCGTCTGTTCAAATAACAGACGAGTTGCCCCTTTTAGTCGCCTTTTACGACATGCAGGGGAACACATCGGGCCAATTCTTAACCCTGAACCCGCAGGGGGCCACATTTAGTCGCCTTTTACGACATGCAGGGGAACACATCGGGCCAATTCTAAACCCCGAACCCGCAGGGGGGTACTTGACAAGATATCCACTTGGAAAAGATGAACTTAGTAATTTGAGTATTGTTCTTAAACTAGTAATTTTCTTGATATTGACTTTAAGCGTAACACACTATACTTATGCAAGTTATAATTATCTAACACAAACATGAAAAATACACTTTTCAGATATAATAATCATTTAAAACACTTCAAATACATTAAGTCTATCTTATAATAATAGAATCGTAATATACTACTAGCCTTAAATTTAATTACAACTCGTCTGTTCAAATAACAGACGAGTTACCCCTTATAGTCGCCTCTTACGACATGTAAGGGGAGGGGAGTAGCGGGCCTAAAACCCCAAACCCGCAGGGTCCTTTTTAGTCGCCTCTTACGACATGCAGGGATACATCGGGCCTATTCTAAACCCCGAACCCGCAGGGGGTTTTAAATGGAATAGAAATGATGTCCCACATAAACATGATTAAGTTATGGGTCTTGGTTCTGCACCAATGTGATAGGTCACAGCTTGCCAAGCAACAATTCTTTCATGATTTTTGTTCATCTTCGTTTCCTTTTTGAATAAATGATGAAATATACGGTGAAAGTTGTTGGACTCACAGAAAAAGCTCGAGTTTTATTTAATTTGTGAGCGAGCCTACAGCTCAATCCAAATCGGGTGGTGATAACATCATCGTCATGGACAATAACAATGGCTCTGCAGTTCCAGAGAATTTGAAGTCCATTTTCCGATGCATAACGGATGGATTTATATCAATAGCGCCGTTATGGAAACCTGGTGTACATCCATTGGTCAATGATATTTAGGGGGGAAAGGAAATGACATTTAATTAATTTTCAAGAAAAACGTCCCATACTAGACGTTAAGAACACGCGAAAAGAACTGATTTTTATTAATTTAGAGAGTTAGGCAAAATTTTGTACTTCCCAGGGGGGTGTGCGTCACCTTTGTAAATGCTATCCTAACGCTGATGTAATAATAAATGAAATGCCAAACCAAAAGGAGTATACCTACCTGAATCCACGGTAAGCAGAAAGAACAGTAGGTTGATGCTTGGCGATTGTTTACCAGACATTGTGATATTCCAAGAATCGAAAAAGGCGAGTGTAGATTCAAAGCCCAGTTGGGTATAACTGCATGTTATTCAGCAAAACGTACATTCGTCTATCGTGTGTACAAGTAATAAATACCTGGGAGGATAAGAGAGGGGGAGAGAATAATTAAAAAATCCATAATAGTATCAACAAAACTCATCCAAGTTGTCCATGTTTAAGGTTAGGTTAGAATCGTCTTATTTGTAAGTGTCTTACCAATTGCCTGCAACACGCCTAACCTTACACGGGGGTTGGTGATGATGATGTGAACTAACGAAACACACGAAGGTGGAAGTTAAGGTGAGGTTTTGGAATTTAATTGTAGTGGGGACTGTAGTGCACAAATCACATTTGAGTGTACAAATCTGGATAAAACTGAATTTTGGTACACAAGTATTTTATACATTGATAATCAAAAAAAAATGATGGAAGCACTTGTCATACCCCTCTCATGGCCCCCAGCTTGGAGTTCAAGGTTACACAGGGGTAAACAATTTAAAATGTTCCGATTGTGTTGAAACGCACACCATGATGTTTGTCTGGTTACAAGGATTCCAAAAAGGTATAGTTTATACTACCTATGGCTTATATTTTTGGAATTATGGGGTAAAAACAGTAAAAATGGTGAAAAGGTCCATTTTGGTTTGTACAGGGGTTAAAAATTAAAAGTTGCTCCATTGTAAAACGTGGTTCAAGTTGTTGGTTCAGCTCATGAAATATAGGAATAGTTTTGACTATCTTAGGCGTTTGGTTATTAACCAAAATGGCGAATAAAGTCAGCATCTATTGGCAGCTATTGGATTCTATTGACCTGTGACCTATTTTGTTGGATAACATGAAAACAAGCATAACAGATAAGGCAAACTATTCCATATTTCAATTCTTTAGGCTATAGGGAAAAATTTCCATCACATATTACCCGAATCATAGCAACTTTTGACCCATGTACACACCAAAATTGACTTTTCACTATTTTTACAGTTTTTACCCCATAACTCTGAAACTATAAGCCATAGATAGTGTAAAACTTATACTTTTGGACTCCTTCGTAACCAGACAAACAACCATGGGTTACTTTTCAAACCACCCATCGGACATTTAAAATTGTAAATGCGTCACTCAATTTTATGGATTATCAATGCCTAAATACTTGTGTGCAAAAATACAATTCTCCGGAAGCGCACACTCTTTCACTACAGTTCCCTGCTAAAAAAAACTTGTGTCATGTGTTTCACAGTGGCTTAGTTCGGTATCAAAACACAAGATAACACCATAAAAAATCAAAAATTTTACAAAACAAAACATCAAATTAAAAAAAGAAAAATTTTTTATTTTGTTAATAATAATTTACAACATTTATAAAAAGTCTTATCATACACAAACAAAAACACTTTCTTATTACATTATCACAAACATACAAATATCCTGATCTTTATGAAAGAGTCCAGATACATTATAATATAGTTTAATAAACAGATTTATTTTAAAGAAATATTGGCAAAAATTTATTTGCAGGGATTTTTTGGATGTTTTAATATGGGACATTAAAACTTATTGATCATTGCGACTTTGCTCTTATACGTAGAAAAATTGTATTATGTTTAAAGCTAAAGGTAAAGGGGTAATAAAAATAATATACAAGGGCTTTATAAAGGGCCATTTCATCAAGATCACAGCGCTGATGCATATTTTACGCTGCCATCAGGAAATCGTCACAATCATGTCGCTTCACTAGGTCGGCAGATTAGATCCTCTTACGACCTGCAGGGAAAACATCGGGTCTATTTTTTACGCGAGGAGGGGGGTACACGACGGTGGCGGCGAGGTAAAGATAAAGTAAAGGTAACGGAGCTAAAAGTAGTTTGTGTTTAAGACCTTGTAAACTGTTATTACATCCATAATAGAAAGATAAATTGGGCGGTTACTTTCAGCTTAAGGCACCCCAAAACTGGTTAAAGGATGTGTCGGCTCTGCGAACTTCTATGAGTTACATTGGTTCCTTTTCAGCGTTTTGGACCCTTTTGAATGCCCAATATCTTATTTTTCCAGAATTTACCGCTGTGTTAAAATGTCAGTGATTTTAGGTGATTTTGTAGGAAAAAACTGGTGAATTTTATAACAATATTACATGTATAAACGCGAGTCCCTGGGACTAAATAAAAACATTTTCAATGTTATAGAAAGAGCACGCCCTGAAATACCTCCCTGTTGGAGATCTAAATTGTAAGAAAGATATTTAACCTTTTTTATGTATAGGTTTTAAGCGATTTATTGGTATAAATAATAAAAAAAGCAAAATCTCACGAAAATAAAAAATTTCAAAATTAAAACGTACCAGATGGTTTTCAGGCCATTGAGTATTCTTGCGAAAAAATCCAGATTTATTCGACCAATATACACAACTGCACAGCAATCATTGAAGCTACCATGTTTATTCCGTGTGTATATTTAAAACGCCCGCATGCATACCGAAACAGAAGCCGCGACAATATATCCCATACGCGCCTATATCACGTGCAAGTTTGCCAGAAGCTTCATCCTTTTGAACTTCGTTGAGCACACAAAGGATAGGAGCGAAGTTCGTTTAGAATTTTTATTGCAAGAAACATACACTTTTTAAAACATCGTGATATGAGAAAAATGTTAAGAGGGGTGGGTTAGATATCGTTTGTGATTAACAATATGGTTTTAGTTGGCCTAAACACTAACAATCCATGAACAAAACGTGGGACATTGAAAAGGGGTCCGCGAAATTTAGTTTTATCGCAGTCGCACTGTAAACCAATGATCTTATACATGGAATGGCTACACAACAGAATTGTATATTAGATGAATGGAGCAACCAGGAGGGATCTTGCGTCTACCGAACACAATACCATTCCAGAGACACTGTTTTAACAGAAGTGGTATCCCGGGTGCACGTTTAGAGACATGCCATCCAATACGCGCAAATACAATGAGCTCAATGAATTGGCGGTATATAGTTCCCAAAGGATCGTTATGCGACCCCACTAAGTAAAACCGATCTTCGACAGACTAGAGTAAAGGGTGTACCGGAGCTAAGATATCTGCATGGCTTTTTTAATTATTCGTCATAGCTACATGGCGATCGTCACAGAACTGGTAAGGGCCATAGCCTGAAAAAAATAATTATAACAGGATTAAATGCTCAACTTTACATTAGTTATCTTATCAAACAGCAAAGATCAAAATAGATATATTTTAACGTTATTATCGTGGAAGAAGCCTACACCCCCTGTGCGAAAAGGAATGCGACGGTTATAAAAAGCGTATTGTAATACCAACTGCGGATACTGAGAGAATAGGCAAAGGGCAACCAGTACTGGATCTGTTGGCCAAAACGAGAGACGCATCAGATGGGAGGAGGAGAGATCCAATATCAAATCTACCACCAAGGCCGCAAGGCCCTGGAAACACCATCAAACAAGCTCACTGGTCGTAGCTGCCCAGTTAAGCAGTTTCCGTCTCTGCAAACTCCATCGCTGCAGTACTTGTCAACAATGAATGGAAAGTGGCAAGACCACACTCCACAGCGAAAGCCCACTCTCGCCCCCCACCACCTGCTGTTAATTCGCAAGATTAAAACAGCTCTACAAACCTCTCCACCGTCAAGCCCCATGTCCCAAACATTCACCTACGATGAGATCACCGAAGCAATAAAGTTCTCAAGAATGGGAAAAAGGCTCCTGGCACTGACAACATCCCTACAGAATTATTGAAGAATATGCATCGAAGCTGTGCGATGGCTCCAACTCGTCCTTTCTACTTGCATGGGAACATCAACTAGTCCCTCCAGAGGAGACTTCAAAGGTCATTGCAATCCTGAAGCCAAGAAACCAGCAAATGACCCCAAGAGTTACAGACCCATCTCGCCACTATCTCACCTCTATAGCTGCTTGAGCGACTGATATCGGCAGGATCAATGATAGGTGCGAGGCAAATTTACCCGCACCCAAGCTGGATTTCGGAGAGGTAAATCAACCACTGAATAGATAGCAAGACTAGTTAATGACATCGAGACGGCCTCCAGAAGAAGCAGGAAGTTTGCGAGCAGTCTTCATGACCTATGCGGGTTTTCTTGGCGGGGATGGCGTACGATACAGTCTGGTTCACCGAGGTATCACCTAAAGCTACTCCATATCCCTGATGTCAAGCTTGTCAAGTTCATTATGCTGCTCATCCAAGACAGATCTTTCGTCCTGGAGAATCAAATGGGCAACGCAGTAGTAAGCGCAAACTTCGGGAATGGTGTCCCACAAGATTCTGGTCTGGCACCCAATCTCTTCAACATCTACGTCTCAGAAATGCCAAAGGGAGATTGATCGCAGTACTCCTACGCAACGCACCGGCACTTGGAATAGCTGCTGATTCCTTTGAGTCCTTAGAAAAAGTGTGCAGAGAAAGGCGACCTACTCACTGTAAGCCAATTCTTCCCACCGATGGCACTTGAAACTCAGCAAAACCCCTTTAGACCGTCAGCTGATTTTCCACCTTGCAAATCGATACGCAAAGGACGAACTTAACATCACTCTGATGGAGAAAAACTGTCAAATGACCCAACACGAATTACCTGGCGTCACAATGGACCGCAGCCTTACTTCAATCAACACACCAAGGCACTCGCTGCCAAGACGCAGTCTTGTGTCAACCTCCTAGAAGGCTCGCGGGAACTGGATGGGGTGCATCTTGGACACATTACATATCAACTGTTGCCTGGCATACTCCACTGCTGAAGACGCGGCACCAGTATGGAGTCACAACGTACATTCACACAAGATTGATGTCGTTCGTGAATGATGCAATGAGACTTGTTAGTGGTGCCTTTTGCCGACGCCTGTAGAATACCTTCCTATTGTCTGCCATAGCTCCCTGCAAACCTTAGGAGGAACCTTTCAGGACGATAAAGCTCGCAAGAAATGTGTGGTAGTCTAATCCCCCCACCAACACCCTTGAGGATCAGAGATTAGCACGGAATCACTTGGCACCAACCATGACACTGCAGTAACAGTCCCGATCGATCATCCTGGGTCAATGACAGATGGTATGAGCAATGGTCATCCTCTACTTGGAACCTAAAGCGTTTGTGGACAGCCCAATCTAGCAAGCCCAAAGGCTGTGACCTTGATAGGAAAGCATGGGTTCAACTCAACAGACTCAGAAACTGGCGTTGGTCGTACAAAGACTACTTCCTTCACAAGATCGGAGTAGAACATCACCAAACTGCGATTGGAGAGCCACAAACCATTGCCACATCATAGATGAACTGGAGGGGTTTACAAGTCCCCAAGCGGTTCTAGGCTGAGCAACCGGATGAGGAACTGATAGTGGTGAAAAGACGGATCTTCCAGTGATTTTGGACGGGCACGAACGAACGACGATAGTTGATTCAAGTGTCAATTACGTAAAGGAATTGGAAAGGAATGAGCAGCTTGCAGGCGACCGCAATTCAAATTTAAAGGCTGACCGGAGATTCCCGTGAGGGCCGCACTAATTTTTCAAACAAATCGGGTTTTGGCGAGGGTAGCCTACGGGCTACCCGCTCTATTCGCTTGGGTTTTGATGCATATTTCAAATATGGTGCAGAAAATATTCGTGCTGTTTATATCCTCTAAATTCTACATGTATGATATAGTTTATGAAATGTTGTGCAATTTTACGTCAAATGGATAATGTCTCAATAAGATAGGTGCCCAGCGAAAAACATGAACGTACATTTACCAAAAAAGATAAGTGGATGTTCAAAAGAGTAGAAATACAAAGCGATCACACTTCCACACCTGCTTACCGTCGTGAGCCGGTAATGCACTAAAACACGACGGGGTAACAACTAAATAAAAAATGAATAGAGGGCGTAACGGCAACAGGTTTAGTGCGGCCAAGAAATGCCAAAATTTACGCGCCATTGCTTAACACGTAAAAAACGAAATATGACGAAAAATTATGAAATGGATATGTGTAAGGAATATTTTTATTTGTCTATTTTTAACAGTGATTTGCTGGTTAACTAGCGTCTTTAAATCGTTATGGTGCCACCAACATGCAGCAAGTCGCGGGCGATATTATCTGTGGCGATATCAATAATAAAGTAACAAATTCCTTTAAAAAGGGGAAGGGAGAGTCACGAAGGAAAATATCCATGTATTGGTATGTGAAAGGTATTAGTAAGATGATTGCTTAGTTTGTAATACTTGAGCCAACGGGTCGAGATGATACCAAAAAATCATTATGTCTTTTATGGTAAAGTCGAGGGTACCATGCTGTGGATCACGAAATGCCCATTTAAGTGACCGGAGGTACTCTGACTGACGCTGAGGATATGAATTCTCTAAATTTCACTGGATCAGGTGTAGACCACTACCGAGAACATTTGAAGGTTTATTGAACAAAAAGGTGCAAAAGAAAACCGCAAACCTTTTTGAACTGCCTGCTATCGTAATTGTTTTCCATAGAAACACCATGCTTGACTTCTGTCGAGCGCGAAGAAATACTAAATTATCATCTTATTACATAAAGACGGAGTATTGTCTTATTCACTTCAGGTGCGATCTGATACATTGGTAAGCAGCATCCAAATATGTAAAAAAAAAAACCCGGGATATCGAGAGAAAAAGTTGGGGCGCTTCTTCTGGAGAATCTCCTCCTGTCTCTTTAAGAATGTTTTCATTTTGATGTTATGAATAAAAACGTTTCAAAATCCGTTCACTATCAAAACGGGTGGATGATTTAATTGCTTGATGTAAGGAGGCTAGAGGAAACATGAATGGTCGGATACTGATTGGATCAGTCACCTGTAATGAGTCTAATTTTTTTGCTGCATGCGTACGTATGTTGATGATCATGACTTGAAAATACGAAACTCATTCTACTAGTTACCATTTAGACATGTGAAAAGTGCATTACTTAGTACAATTATTTACACAGGTAGGACCCCAGTTTAGTTTTATGGTTGCCAAACAGTGATCGCAGTCAAGTAGAGATGTGGCCACCCAGCTTTCTTGTTTACTTGGGATTCTTGCCACAATTAAAGCAACCGTTGTTCGGGTGTATGTGTGTGTGTGTGTGTGTGTGTGTGGGACCTTGAACCTCATACATGTTCCTTGCTCAGGTTAGCGGTCTTTTGGCATTTATACGGCAAAATTTTTTTTATGCAAATTGACCCTCCCGATGACTTTTGATTTTCTTGGGTCACCCTGACAACCCTGATATACACTCAGGTGTTGTTTTCTACCTGTATGCCAAAACTCAGATCCAAAGGTCAATGTGCGTCAAAACGCATAGTCGGACAGCCAGATCTCGTTTAGTAGTACTAGTGCACTTCCCCCGTGTGTGACCCCTTTCCTAGATGCGTGTGACCATTGATCTCATTCTTTTAGTAGTATAGATAGATTGCAGTTGCACACTGCTTATAAAATGTGATATTTACGACTCAATACAGTGGAATGACAGGTAAGATATCATGAAGTAACGAATGTTGTAAGTTTGTATGTTGATTGAAATAGTGCAATGGCGTGGATTAACTTTTTTTAAACATTTTGAAAAATTTAAGTCTTTGGGTGGAAAGAAGATTAAATTTAAGAAAAAATTAAAATGAAGTCATTGGGTGACAATGTGGCGGAAGTGGGGGAGCTTTACATTTGGGAAGGGCTTTATAATATTTAAAAACAAAATGGTATATTGATCCGTGTTGTACGTGTGCCGAATCCTGTAAAATAATTGTCCGTCGGCATGCAAACTATTACGAATTGCTTTTCCAGTTCTGCTGGTGAGTCGGCAGTGGTCAAATCTTGTGGTGGGTAAGTATAGCGTTGATTGTTTTCACGAATAGGACTGTAGTTGTCATATGTTGATTGGTCACATTTTTTGCCTTTAAAAAATCGTAACGTGTAGGGGATAGAAGACGCATTCACTCGGTAGTGAAAATTACGGACATGTATGCCTCGGCTTAAGTATTGCAAAAAGTCACAAGTCAACTTGCAAAAACTCTCACAAAAAAATGTCTCGGATGATCAAATTCCCATGTACCTTTTACATGGATATTACCTGGACTCGCCCTGTCTTGTAAAGGAATATTTATTTGCATATTACATAATGATCTGTCCATAATCCAGATTAATCATTGTGTGAAATAAACTAGCTCAAATAGAAGTCCTTAATATAGAAAAATATAACAACTTGTTATAAATAAGGTTTGTCTATAAAAGGTATAAGAGGGAACTGTTAAAGTCGCATACTACCGGTAAAGGGCAGGGGGGGATTTTGGGCGGGGGGGGGGGGAGACCAGTAACAAAGATAAAGGAGTTAAAACCGACGAAGGGATCTCTACCACTTTCCTAATACCACGTCCCATTCGCCCCGTCCTCCTCTACTCGCCATTTTAGTTGGTTGGGGGTGGCTGTTCCGTTTCGTGATCGGGAGGGTTCAGCGCGTTTACGGGGCCCACAGACTATCGGTCCCATTTTCAGCCTTCTGGATATTCAATGACCCCTATTTCAAAAATTTTCCCATTTTGGTCTAAGCAATGGGTCTGTTTTCAAAAATTTTCTCAAATGGTTGGAAAATTAGTCAGATTTTTCTCAATCCCAACCCAATAAATGTTCTCAAAAAGTTTTGAAAAATTAGTCAAAATTTCCTTAATCTGAAAGCCAAAATTTTCCAAATTGGCTTAAAAATGTCAAAAGTTGCCAGTGAAAATGGCAATATTGGGTTTTGGGCCCAAAATTTGCATTCTCTGGTAAGCTAGGTTTCCTTTTTTTGGCAAAAACTTGTATATATGGGTCCTACTTCAGGAGTATCGGAGGAACGCCCTCCAAACCAAACTTGAGGAACCCCCCCAGGGCCATGGTTATGTGAATAAATGTTGACTGATGAAAACGGAAAAACCAGATTTTCTAACTTGGAATTAAGCTTTTAGGTGACTGTCTTTAGTTCTAAATCGACTATTTGTATTACTAAACACACAAAATGATATTTTGAAACCTCTGACTCAGCCTTTACTCAACGGTGGATGCCCAATTTGTCTACTGAATATATAAAACAAGCGTCCCAAAACGTTTGCCTCTACTAGTAGATTTTATTTAGTTTGTGTCTAATGTCTATAGGACATTTCTAACTTTTAACGTAATGAACGTGAACTAATGCATGCTAAGTGAGCAGGTTGAAGCAAAATCTGCAAAATGTTTATTGATGTAATCATGATGGTTCCTTCGTTTCATGGCCTTACATGCTTGTACTTTTCCATTCGTGATCAGTGGCGTACCTGCCGGGGGTCGGGGGGGGGGGGCGGGAGCAAGTTGCCCCCTTGGCTCGAAAAAAGGGGACGATATGGACCAAATATGCATTTTCATCCTCTTTTTCGGGAATTTCGGACAAATTTCTAGCCTAAATTGGGCAAAATAAGCAAATTCGGCAATTTTCGTACTACGCGGGCATTTGGTCAAATTCAGACTTAATTGGAGCAAATCACCGGGACGACTTCCGAATTTGCCCCCTCTTGCGGGACGACTTGGAAAGTTGCCCCCTCGGATCGACTACCCGGTCACGCCACTGTTAGTGTGAATCTATTTTCAGTGTTGAGTGGTTTATGATTATGTTTAAATTATTGAATAGCAACAATAATAGAATATGTCTCCCAGGTGTGACTTAATATCCCCGCCGAACGAGTTCGGAACGGGGACTATGAAATTTACAGCGTCCGTCCCGATCCGTCCGCCGTTATAAGTCCGTGATACAAAACGGGGGGTGCGATTATCTGGAGTTCCATGAGGGCTAAGATGAGTTAACTGGGGAAAGAAGCGGGGGTTGATGAATTCTCGACACTGATTCGATTTTGGGCGTAAAACATGGTAATAAAGTATCTAATTAGCTTAATTACCGGAAAGTTTTCCGCAAGGCTTGTGTACAAGTTTACTGGAGTTCCGTAAGGGAGTTTTTAATAAATATTGGTGGGGGGGGGGGAAATATAGGGGGGCTCAAAAAAATTTTAGGTCCCAAAAAAGGGGGGATTAAAAAAAAATTTCCACCCGGTATAGGGGGGATCAAAAAATTTTAAGGACATTTTTGCTCCATTCAAAATAACTTTACCTAAGTATCATCCAATTGCAATCTTGGGAACATCAAACTTTTCAATAGAAAATGTGCTCTGAAAAACGAATATTACAAGGTTCCGCGCTTCGCACGTGAGGAAGGATGGCACCATTTCTGTGCTCACTCCCCACTCAGTATAATCGGTGTCCATGTCCCACCTGTGCCTGTGGCCATCCTAGTCTTTTAGTCCAGAAACAACTCCATTACTATTTTAAAGACCTAGTTAACCTTTGTGATTGCAATATAGCTAGGCTGTCTACAACCAGTCACATTTTTTTCATCAGCATTTCTTTTTAAATTGAGAGGTTTTTATTGATTGAGGTATGAACTCTCTACGAACGCTTCGATGCCACATTCAAAACAAACCTTACCTATTTCAGATTTTACCTTTTAATACCATTAATGCCCATACTTAGGTATTATCATTTATTGTGAGCCACATTGGAAATTTCAAATTGTGTTATCTTTGCAAGCAGAGGCTTAAATCCTGGGGAGATGGGGGATATATCCCCTAGAGGGTGATGGTCAATACGATCATCTCCCCCTCCCCCAATGTTGATGCCCGTTCATGTGTTTTTTGACCAAAAATAACCCCATATTTTACCATAATAGTTTAAAGATGGTACATTTCTGTTCATTTTGTTCTAATTACAATTACATTCAACAAGTTTAGCTTCTAAATGGCAATTTTTTTAGCGCGCTTCACGCGCACAAAAAAATTCTAGTTAAGGATCTTTTCAGAACCTGTTTATCATTCTTAAATCTTCAGCACCACCCATCCCCAATGTCAAAAAGAAATTTACACCACTCTTTGCAAGAGAAAATGTATCTAGGAAAGTTATTGTTGTAAGGCTTCCGCGCTTTGCGCGGGAGGGGGACACTCCCTCCCGCACCCATCCCTGGGTCATCAACACCAATCGTTTTTTTCTAAACAACTTTTCTAACATTATCCCAATTTCACATTTTATTGCAGTACACACAGGCTATGGTAAATATTACCACCCCCAACAAATTTAAGAAAATTGCAAGAATTTACAGAAATTGAGATATCCATGCACATGTATGCTGACATATGATAGTAATTCATTAAAACAAATCTTACACATCAATGATTACAATTTTGATTTTTAAGGCCGTTACCAAAGCTTGCTAACTTGGTATTTGCTAACTTCTATCAATTTTGCATGATAAAATACGTAAATACAAAGTGAGTATTGCGAAGGGTTCCGCGCGCATAGTCCCAGCCCTGGGCAACTTGCTAGTCACCATAACCGCAAAATCATCAATTTCTACCTTTACTGCAGGGCCCACCTCTGCAATTTGTCTCTGCTTTTTTGTATGAAGGTATAAGGGGGGGGGGATCAAAAAAATTTAAGACAATTAAAAACTTTCTGAAAAAAAATATTTTTCGAACCTAAAAAGGGGGGATCAAAAAATGTTTGATGTCCAAAGCTCCAACTTTTCCAACCCCCCCCCCACCAAAGTATTTATGAACACTCCCTAAGGTGTATAATGATGTAACTTGGTGGAAGGAAGCGAGCTGAAGAGTTTTCGACCTGATTAGATTTGGGGCATATTTCGGGCAAATTGAGTATGCAAATGAGCTAATTAATATGCAAAAATCAGCGTAATCACTATATTTTTAAACGGTACATCGGATATGCAAAATTCATTCACTACAAGAAAGCCTATCATGGTGCGCATCTTCTTTGACATTTTAAAGTGTGCGATATATGTGGCTCGGGTATGCAAATGAGCTAATTGAATATGTATAATTGCTGTATCGCTAAAACGGTAGATCAGATATACAAAATCCTTCGCTATGTGAAAGACTACTCTGCCATACATCTTTTGTGTCAATCGTAATGTAATGGGTCAAATGCTTGGGGGGCCAATAAAGGGGCATTTTTTTTTTATGCAATCGATTAATTAAATATGCGTAAATACTGTATCACTGAAACATTACATCAGATACAGAATCCTTCACTACATGCCAGATACTTGGCATACCATCTTTGGTGTGAATATTGCAGGTGCACAAATGTGCTTGGGGCCAATGAAAGGGTATTGCAGCGATATGGAAAAGAATACGATAAATGTGGAAATGCATGTGTTTTAACTTATAAATCAGGGATAAGTGTTTATAATTCATTATAACTACTTTAATGTAGAATTAAACCACCAAAATAGTGCAAAAATGAAGTATTTTGAGGAATCTTGTTCATACCGTCTCCCGTAAAAAGACATACAGCTATGACGTCTCAACAATCTACAAAAACAGCCGATTGTGGTTTGCAATAGCAAGAATAAAAAAAGATCAATAATATTTGTGTTTGAGGGCAAACTGTATTGATCCGTGATGCACAATATCGCGCTTAAAATCTGGGATATCACCGAGAAGGCTTTATCTCAATGGATTGAGACGCAAGTATGACGAGTTAGCAAAGTTACAGCATCAGATAAAAGTACTGCCTTGCCTTTAATACACAGGATTTCAAGCTAAACCACTAGCAGGTTATGTTTGCATTTTAATGCCAGTAAAAAAATACAAGGATATGAATTTTGATGATTTTTCGACGTTTCGATTACCAAATCGCTGCTAATCCCTTTAAAGGGGCAGTTTTTGTGCGGGATGCAATTGATCTAATTAACATATGTAATGCTGTATCGCTTGAAACTATATGGATATGCAATATTTGGGGGGGGTGCGGATTTGCCCAAAGTGGACCTTTTTCTGGGTCGAGAAACAATTTTTTCTCGGCTGCGCTGCGCTCGCAGGTTGCCCAAATTTTTTTACCGGGAGAGTCGCCTCCACCCCTCTTCCCCTCTTTTTTTGTTTTTTTGTTGTTGTTTTTTTTTTTCCTCCCCTCACTCCGCCTCCTCACGGCATTAAAAAAACAATATAAAATTATAGTAATGCTTGTTGAACCACTTGCATTGACCAATCTATTCGCATACCACAACCATTACAGTAACAGGCGCAAAAATTAAACATCCAAAGCGACTTAAACATGACAAGCGGACCTTCAGCATGTTAAATGATGTAGCGGACCTTTGTCATTGTTTGGGGGGGAACCCCGCACCCCCTGGCGACGGCCCTTGGTGTCAGGGCGTGGAGGGTGGGGTGGGGTGTTGGGAGGGTGGGGATGTCGGGGTGGGTGTCGGGGAGGGAGATGTGCGGGGTGTCGGGGAGGGGAACGGTAGGGTGTCGGGGACGGGTAGGGTGTCGGGAGGGGGGACGGGTTTGGTTATACAATTGTAGTTGCAATTTATTCGCATGGTAATGATCGCGCAATTCTGGCGGGACATATTTTACCATCGCGTAAATACGATTCGCCTTGTCTTTTATTTCATTGCAAATGTTGCATTGGCTAACTTAAATTAGCACTCAGTGATTGATCACTGATTGTGGCCACTTCGGGAATCTGAGATTCTTAGACCGAGGCTATAGCGATCAGTCATGCACTGTTAAAACATTTAAAAAAAAACCTGGAAATTTTAATACCGGAAAATCTGGTCATCCATTCTGTCCACAAAACCCGTAAAAATACAGTACACCTGTAAAATTAATTTAATGTAACCACTTGAAAAACATAATAGTTGGTGAGTTTATTACAGAGATTGTGAATGTTGTGGAGAAACAAAAATCACTGACGAACATCTACTTAGGAGGCCTGTCAACAATTTTTTACGGTTCATAGGCCTATATATAAAATAATTCAAAAAAAGAAAAAACATAAATAATTATTTACATAAATCTGTAAAATATACAGTAACTTTGGATGAAATCCTGTAAACGCTTTATTTTTTTACCGAGTTTTGTGGGCAGGATGGATGCCAGGATTTCCCGTTAAAATTTACAGTATGTTTTTCCTTTAAATTTTAGTATACTTATCATATAATTGAAAATGTCATAAATAATGTTAATATGTACATTGTTGTATATTCAAACCTCGTTTTTACTCATTTCAATTTCCCCCTGTACTAAATTTTACCCCCTTGTTTCCAAAGTTCCCACTATTTCCCCAGAGATTGGACCCAAAAATTCTGATTAAGCCCCTTCAAACTGATTAAAAAAAACATCTTCAAACCTTACTAATAATAATGTTGATACTCATTATAAATTTGAATAAGGTCCATTTTAAAATTTTAGTCACCATAGGCCTGGAATATTGAAAATTTGCAGTATTTTGCTGTATTTTCACATTACAAGTGAAATACTTTTTTACAGTAAAGTTCACTTTAAATTGGTATGGTTATTGTTTTATAGGTGGTCCTTTGGTGTTTGAGTGTTTTATGAATTGTGTCAAGGTGGGAATTCTAATTTGCACATTAAACAAAACTATTGATCAAAGGCGATGATTAATAGGCGATAAGAAACTCTTTTTGTTTAATTCTGGATGAATTTCAATTAGAAATAGCACCCCAACGCATAAAAAATTGACTTTTCTGCTTATAA
>JAMKCH010001818.1:0-52979 GCA_023653785.1 Ophioderma brevispina
TAAGCAAGTTTAATTGTTGAGTTGTAACCAAATAAAAGTGAAATGGTAAATTGGTTTCATTTTTTGTGGTGTCCGGGTTAGTCCCCAGTTTTATGACCATCGGGTTTTGCAGTTGGTATTTTTTCTTCGCTTTGCTATGTGTGGGATTTCAACCCTACAGAAGTGTATACAATTTGGCAGTTTTGTGTCTCGGAAGACCTACAGTATTTAGTTTGTGTAAATTACTGGTCATGTTCCCTGAAATTGTGACAAATTGTGTACATATTATGTCACACACACATTTTTGTTTTGCACACAATATTTTGGTACAGGTGACAAATAGTGCATAATCATACAAACAAACTAATGTAATGTTTTGAGGACCCAGACGCCACAAGAAAACCTTAATTTGTGGTAATAAATTACCGGGACATATACCATCAAGAACTGAAATGTGAACCCAATGCTTAGATCAGACGTCACATAACGGGCCGTCAAAAACCAGCACATTCTTGCAAGATTTTGCTTTATTTGGCACAACTTAACAGAATCAATCTTATGTTCTGGTGCCTTTTATGCCCTCTCAGTAGTACACAAAATCAACAAAATTTTTTTTTGGACAAATTCATAATATAAATGTCGAAAACTTGAATTTGTGAAATTCAGACCTTACACACAGACCGCGTGTCTAATGTCCATCAAACATGCATTTTTCTATCATACCTCGGACAAGACACGGGGCATTTTCTACAAACTGTTGTCAAGTTCTTACACACCAAAGGTGCATCTACTGAAATACTGTATCAAAAGTAGTGGATCTTTTGTGATCCGGCAGTCACACTTTGAGTTCTAACCTGATGGAATGACTCATTAGAACTTTGATTTATACTGTTTTGTTGCAGTTGTTTTCATGTAGACCAAGTTGACTCAGTTTTCTAAATCTTTTCTGCTTTTTTAATCATTAGTTTCTTGTTCATTGTGTAAATGCCCCATCTTTTTGGGGCATTGAAATCCTTGATAGACATACCAAGTATTTTTGTATTGTATGGGGTGTGGCGTTGTCCTTTTACAGGACAAAGACCCTAAACGAGTATAATATACTATATTGAATGGGAGATATTGCTCATCCATTACCCACCTCCGCAATCTCCTGCAGCTGTCAATAATGTGGTATTTGAAAATAGATCACCCTTCACTTTTTTGGAGTTTTTTGTGAATAAAGATGACATACGTACTAGAAACACAGCAGAATTAAATGTCAAAATTCATTATCGTATCATATCGATCATTCTTCTCTTTTGTGCGTATTACTGTAAAAACTGTGGATAAAACTTGTTCAGTTTTATTTGACATATCCTTACGTCCCTAAATGCATTTTTTTGGCCACTTTTCAAAAATTATGGAGTGGACCACTGTCTTTTGCGGTTAAGGGGAAAGTGTCTCCTGATCTACCAACACAATACTACTACCCCCTTCCCCTTTTTTGCGGTGATAGTCCGGCTGTTTCATATAGATAATGGGTAATCCGTGTTCACGAATTTATGTAAACAGTGCATTTGTCTTAAAGATCCGGCCTTTTACGTCTGTCATGTGGAAAAGGGTCTAAAATCACTAAGAGTTCAAGAAAAAGGGGTATACTTTCCATGAAAACTTATAGTCCATTCACGGTCCTATCATCATAAAAAACGAAGAACCACTACCAAACACAAGTCCGGTTTCCATAAGCCCTGTACTTGCGTACAAATTCTGGCCTTAAATCCCCAAAGTGATTAAAACCCTTGATTATAGGCAGTGTAGGAGGTGAATGGCTGGGATTTGAGAGGTCTATAACCTTCTTAGTGCTGTTGCCACTTCAGAGTGGTCAACCAAATCATGAGAATATTTGTGGATTAGTCATATCTGCACAAGTTGGATCTGTAAAGAGGTTTTTAAAAGGACTTTGCAATTTATTATTACCGGGGTTAGTTCTGAGTATTGTCGTCTCTGGGCGTCTCCACTATGTATTTTGGCAGGCCTCGACAAAGTGCCTGTCCATTGCCCCAGGTAACTGAGTAATTCCTTTTCAGTCAATATAAAAATGCATATCACCCTTCCCATCGACAAGTATAACATTTTGCTGTAGTTTTGGAAACTATAGGAACAGCGTTAGTAGTTCGTAGGCCTAATTAAGTTTTTACCAATTCTTGTTACAACTATGGGTCTAAATACATTTAAAATTAAGGATGCCAAGCAAAGCAAATATTTCTCTCGGGGCAAGTTAAAATAAGTTTAGCAAAACCGGAAAAACAAAAGCTTACACGTATACATTGCTCGCAATAGGGAAAAAAGTGAATTGGAAATAAGTATACCAGCAACATCAGCAAAGAAATTATGAGCACAGCATCTTGCCACTGGAGGCTAACAAGCCTGGTTGGTAAGGACAGTATGATTTCTACCCGCTCCCTTTTTGTTACAAGGGCAACTTCCGGATGGCAACAATATGTCCATCCTAGCAGCACCACACGCATATCACGTCAACCATTGGGGCTTACATCATTATACAGCAGGATATTTGAGAGGTCAAAATAAGGCATTCACTTTCTTAATATGGAAAGGGCTTGCTTCAGGTTTTCAAAAGAATCAATTGTCTTGTTCACATTTCGCATGTGTGTATCTTCTTCATGTGTCAGTTGTCTCAAAGGTGTGACAATGGAATCGTAATTAAGAAGGATGAAATGCTACCACACATGGGCATTCCCAACAGAGAACTGGCACGCCTTTGGCATTAGTGAGGGCCAAGGTGTGTTGACATCCGCTGAGATTCATTATTGGTTGGGCACGACGCTTCCTGCAGAAAACACATGACCATAGACGTGAACTGTTCACTTCAAGAAAGAACTTTTTGCACATGATCAAAACATCCCATTGCTCTCATTAGGCCTTTCTAGTACGGATGTCTAGTTCTCAACCATGTGATTTTTGATATTCCTCCCAACGACGATGTCATTCACATATTGGCGGCAACCACCAAGACCAGCCAAGCATTATGCAACTGCATTCTGGAAGATCTCTGATACTACGTTAACACCAAACATGAAGCCATTGATACCCTGTAGAGCCCCTGTGTGTGTGTAGTAGAAAATGGTCCCTTAAGTGAGGATACAAATCAATATCTTTTAGTCTATTTTTGGAGACCGAGGGTTGCACATTCTTGAAACTTGGTGGGTGATCGCCCCTCTACCAAACAAAGACCGAAATTGTATTGGTTAGTGGATCAAGGTCATCAGGGGTCAGTCAGACAAATGAGGTCAATGGGGTAAACAGTAGTTTTCTCTGAGAACGAGGGTCGCATTTCCTGAAACTTGGTGGGTGGGTGCCCCTTGTTGGTTTGTGGTCAATGGTCATCAGGGGTCATTCAAGATCGAGGATAGGATAGATCTTAGGATATAACAAATAGTTAATTATTATTTTTTGATAATGATATATGATGTAATTGATGTTTTTATTCTTTATCTTTTGTAATTTTTTGATTTTCACATTGGTCACTCCCACTTAGTCAGTAGCCCCTGAACATTTTAAGCACATTAACAATTTAGGTTTTATTATGCATTGGAGTAAACATTTGGATTGGGGGGAGCTTGATAGATCATGATTTCTTTTATTTTACATGGTGATTAACTTGATTGTTCGAATTTTTGGAACTACCTCTGCAATGGTAAGCTTCGATTGCGAGTCCTGCATTCCTGGGCGAACCAACGCTTCAGCTACAGTTCCGAGTAAGGTGGATTTCCTTAATTGCAGCGAGTTTCCAGTTCCTTTAAGGAAATTTTGCTCCGTCTGGAAGACCTGTATTTGATGGAATAATGAATGCAAGAAATGGTTATTTGTTTTGTTTATCTGTGGAAATATCTTCAGTTTAAAGGTCCATTCGTAATTCCAGCACCCTTCTGTTTTATTCATTGTGCACTAATATCCCTGAGAACACATATTCACAACTTTTATTTGATCATCCCCCGACCTTGTGTTATGCGCGAATGCTTGTTTCTCACGGTCCCAAAGACCACTTTGCTATAGTTTCTGTCCGTTGATGACAGACCATACAAAATTGCGAATTACTAACTCTAGGCAACGGTTTCATATGATAGTCCATAAAATGTTGAAGTATAGGATATATCAGGATTTGTGCTTTGATTAAAAGAAATTATATCTAAAGCTACCAAGGATATTGCATAGAACAGAAATTATGGAAACAACAAAAAGTTTTAATTCCAAAAGTTTTTGATTTCCACAGGGGGCGTACCAGGGGGAGGTTACAGTCTAATGCTCAAAACTCCTTCCCCTATCTGTCAGCCCTCCCCCAAAAATGAATTGACTGTTTGTTACAAGTGTGTCTATCTGGATTAGGTCTTAATTTTGCCCCATTGAAAAATCTCGGCACCCCTTCTTCCCCCCCCCCCCCCCCCGCATTTGTAAAGATCTGTTTATGTCTTGATTTCTATGTGAAAGACAGGTCTCATTCAGTATTTCATCTATTGATGCCTTTTCCTTTGATTTGTTTTTACAAACTCTTATGTATTTACTTGATTCTACAGGTATTCTGAGGTATGTTACATTATCGTCTCGTAATACGTGGATACAGATTAATGCGAGCTACGTTTTACGTGCATTCTGATACGGTTAGGGTTACCAGCTGTACCCGTCATCTATACTCCACGTCCTTAGACTGGTGAAGGTGTACCTTGCAAGCCTTGGCTACCGGACCCTTTGCAGTCCATGGCAGTAGTCCATACAGCTTTTCATGATCACTGCTATCATCCTGGCTAGTAGACGTCTGCTTCATATTTCCCAGTGGGATTTTGTTTACGCCAGTGGCATTTTTCTTTGGATACTGCGATCCACTGTCTCCCGTACTCTTTTTAGAGTTACTAGAAGACATGTTTTAACAACGTTCCATGAACATTGACATGCGCTAGCTCTCTGGCTCGAATTTTCTCATACATTTGTGGTATTGGATATTTCCACAAATGTCTCATTAATCTTGTCTGCTAACAACTTTGCACTCTTGTTTGTGCAGTGGAAAATGGTTGCCTCCATCAGCTTGCTTTCCTTATCAAAGGCATAAAACATGTAGTTCTGCATCCTTGGGACCGGCTTTGTTATGATGTAGATCGTGATGCCCCCCAGCTTGGAAAAGTGGGACGATATGCACTAAAATATGCATTCTCATCCCTCCTTAATGGAATTTCGACCAATTTAAGCCTAAATTTGGGCAAACTTAAAGAGACAGGAGGAGATTTCCAGAAAGAAGCACCCCCAATTTTTGTCAAACTCTGTTTTTTTTTAGTATTTGGAATGCTTACCAATGTATTAGATCACACCTGAAGTGAATTTGCCGAATACGACGTCTTTATGTCATAAGATGATGATTTAGTACTTTCTGTTGTGCACGACAGAAAGTTGAGTATAGCCACACTAAAGGTCCATTCATACTACACTGCATCTGCATTGTGGTGGGTTACGTTACCTGAACTGCCGTCTCTTTGTGGTACCGTAATAACTGGATTTTCAGCTAATTGCATTGGGTTGAGCAGAAAGTGGTTGATATATCGGCAATATACAGGTCAGCGAATTAAGGAGAGACCTTAAGCTTGCCAATTTGACATGCAACGTACTGTAAGTTAATTTTGTCAAAACAGATTTTCACCAATAGACCTTATCAGATAAAGCAATTTTTCTGTGGAAGATCAGAGAGCATGTACACAAAACAGACTTGGGTATAGTAGCAGATAATTTTAATAATGTTATGCCAAAACAAACAAAAGTACTTACAGGATAGTTTCCAGTTTCTTTATACTTCTTGTTGGAGTTATTACATGTAAATATGTTTCGGAGAGATCTCCTTATTTCTGCATCAGTTTTGGGGTTATTCTTTTTGAAATGCTCCTGTGTAAAATCTGTAAAATAAATAATACAAGTATAATTTAAATAAGCTTCATCACTGAATGGAGCCCATATCGAGGGTTGACAATCAGAAGGACGTAACTCAACACTGAAAGAAATATTAAAGAATTTCTTTAAGAGCACAATTACAAGGAATACAACAACAGACTGGCTCACCGCTAATCAAATAACCATGACTAAGAGAAGATATCAGTAGCTTCCCACAATGCATTGCTTCCAATGGAGGTTTTGTATAGGTACTGATGTGAATCGTTAGAGATGAAACATGGCTAAATTAACAGTATTGGTCACAAACTTGCATTTAAAGGGATTAGCAGCGATAATTCGAGAGAATCGAAAAAATGTGGAAATGCATATAAATCAGGGATACGTGTGTACAATTCCATATCTGCTTTAATGTGGAAACAAACCACCAAATAGTGAACAAATGAAGTATTTGAGGAAATTTGTCATACCGTCTCCCCCAAATAGACATACAGCGACACAGTACAGAATAAACAAAGATCAATAATGTTTGTGTTTGAGGTCAAAATGTATTGATCATGGTGCACAATATCACCCTGAAAATCTGTGATATTCACAGGGAAAGGCTTTTTTGATCTCAAGTCGGAATTTTGATACGCACGTATAGAAATTACAGAATCAGATAAAAAGTACTGCCTTGTTTTTATAAAATATAGCAAATCGCTGCTAGTCCCTTTTAAAGTATGTTTCATCTCTAACGATTCACATGACTACCTGTACAAAAATCTCCATTGGAAGCAATGCATTATGGGAAGCTACTGATATCTTCTCTTACCATGACCCATGAAGTATGACCAATTTTAGATCGCGCTAAAACAATTTCGTCCAATTAAACCTGAACCGCCTGTATAGCTCCAAGCATGCATTTTATTATGAATTTGATGCCTGAATTACAAATCTTGAGGCAGTGGACATGGATGCCAATGCTGTCCCATTTTAAAAATGTTGGCACTTGAGGATATGTTAATACCACAAAAATGTTTTGTGAGGCTCATTATATCACATAGTACAGTTTGTTATGTTTTCCCGTGGGATTTTTGTGCCAAAATTGATTTTATTAGCTTACTTTGTCAATTTTGGGGTGCTGATTTCAAAAATCTTAGGTGCCATTTTTTTCAACCACGCCTTCAGTCGACATTTTGGATTTCAAAATGGCCGCCATTTTTTTTTTTTTTTTTTTTTTTTTTCACATGACTACCTGTACAAAAATCTCCATTGGAAGCAATGCATTATGGGAAGCTACTGATATCTTCTCTTACCATGACCCATGAAGTATGACCAATTTTAGATCGCGCTAAAACAATTTCGTCCCTTCGTCCAATTAAACCTGAACCGCCTGTATAGCTCCAAGCATGCATTTTATTATGAATTTGATGCCTGAATTACAAATCTTGAGGCAGTGGACATGGATGCCAATTGCTGTCCCATTTAAAATGTTGCACTTGAGGATATGTTAATACAACAAAAATGTTTTGTGCAATCACTAACAACAGATGTAAATGACAAAAACATTTTTACTCCAACTTCCAGGCACTTCAAAAAATAAAAGAATTTTTTAAATTTTCAACCATAAGTCAAAGCACAAGCCCCAAAATTGTACAAAAGCTGGCGCTCAAATGTTACCAAGGAAACTGGGAAAATTGAGGCTCTCTATTTTACCAAGTGCTATGTTAACCTACAGCCAAGGCCGCATAACTATTCTGCCTTGTAACAGCAAAATAGTGTAAGAGAAGATTCCTCAACTTTCTTGTTGTAAGTGGAAGTGAATATACCAAGCATGTTTATCAATTTCATACACTCTGGTTATTTACGCATATACGCAAGCATATCAGTGAAGCTGTAACAAATAGGAGGATGTAGCGCGAGCGGATGAAAATGTCCAGTTGCACTCCGTGTACCGGCATAAAGTTGCTTCGAAAATGTGTGCCTCGCCAAGGACTTATTTAGTTTTCATTGGGTAAATGTCTTTAATTTACATTGATTAAATGGTGTTTTTTTAAACTATAGTGTTTATCACTTTTTATGCAAATTATGTTGTTTTCTGTTGTGTATGAATTGCGTTATAAAACTGCCACATTTAACCTTTGGCTCTGCCAAATGGAGACAATAAAATCAATGCACTTGTGCCGAAGAATTTTGATGCTGTCCAATGCACTCGCTCTGCAGAGCTTGTGCACATAGTGCTTCAAAATTTCAGCGCACATGCATTGTTTGTCCCATTTTTATCGCAAGAAGTAAATGCACATTTATTAACCTCTAATTCACTTACCAACGGCAACATTGAAAGTTTGAGTAATGGTCCTTCATGGAGCGGCACTCAGACAAAACATGGTGATTGACCAGCATTCTCAAAATGGCTTCGCCATGCTGGTGGGCGATTTACATTTCTTAACTTTCTGAATAGTTCCAGGATACCCAAATTATGCCTGATGCGGGTAACAGTTCGACCATCTGTGTGGGAGAAAAAAAACAAAACCAATGATTACAAAAGTAAATTCATGACATTTAATTTCTTTTTTTTTGAATTACAATATTTACCTTGGGATAGAAATACTAGCAATAGCAGGTGAATTCCGGGGAAAACATGTAATTTTCTCACAATTGACATAGTATGCTATTTATTTGCAGAAAAGACACCAGTTCCTCCTGGGGAGGAATGGTCTCAATTTGCCCAGTGTTATATATTGGCTCTATTGAAAATCCTATCAAGCCTTGAAATCTATAGTGCTATGGGAAACGGTTTACCTCAGTCCATAATTTACACAATTCAACCCTTTCCAGTCCTTATGCCATGGCCATATGGAATACTGCTAAAATAAAATGTTTTGGTGCATGCTGTTAGACTAAACAAGGCCGGGATCAGGGCCAAGGTTAATGACATTAGGCCTAACTCCATTAAAAAGTTTCGTGCCACATGGTTCAAATAGAATTATGATACCAGTCTTTTACACGTTTTCGAACTTTTGGACGGTTGAAACCTCAAGATTAAAATTGTAGTTTGACATATAGGCGAGAGTTGCTTCAATATCTTAGAAGCACAAAAAATCATACTGTCATGGTAGTTCCTTTTTTTCCAAAATTAAAAAGTGAACAATTGTTAAATAACATAAAAAATACTAATTCTAGAAGCATAAATTATTGAAATTCATGTTATTTTTAGACCAAAAAAAATGTTGGTGTATACATTAATTTGGTCGACGCCAGATTGGATTATGTGACCTTGTCAAGGTTCATCAACATTTGGTACAAACTAAAATAGGGCAGTTCAGTGAAAGTAAGTGTTGCATCATGGGTTTAAAATTATTGTATGTTGAACGAGAGACTCTCAGCCAACTCAGAACCACTTCGAATTTTGAAAATCGGACATCCGTTGCAAACTGATTCAAATTTTTGGACCGGCTTACATGAAGTCATTGGAGAACAAGTGTCAAAGGTCAAGTCTTTATTTTCTTTATTTGCCATGGCACCATGTAGTGTCCTCTTTAAACACAAAAAATATGTACAGCATTAAACGATAACAGGGTAACTTGATTTTTTAGGTTATGTTCCTGATATATGTACTACAGATTACATAACATTAACAAGTATTTATCTCTACATTTTACCAACCTAATTTGAATCATTTTGAGGAAAATGTTTAAATTTTGTATGTTTTCAATGAAAAGGAAACTAACCATTCTTAATATGATATACTAAGAAAAACTTACACACGATCTCTGCAAATTGCAGGATTTTCTCTTAATACACTCATATACAGAATTTTGCAGCAACAGTCATTCGATAGCATACTTTACCCTAATAGCTTATTTGACCAAAAAATGAGCCAAATCTGATTTTTTTAAATCACCTGCAAACAATCTGAAAAATTTCAGGAATTTTCTAGGAGAATAAACAAACATAATTACTGCTCTTAAATTGGCCTAATAAACATATTATTTTAACCAAAAATGTAGCAAAATTAAGAGTTTTGTTATTTTCTTGCATTTGTGAAAGTTTACAAGCTAGCAGTCTGAAATTTTTATGGTTTCCCCTTTCAAACCTTTACCAACAAAACTATGACGAGATTGAGTGGTATGAATGACATAGGCCTTTTAATTTGCATAATTGTTGCAAAAAATGAGCATATTGAGATTTTTATTAACCCATTCAATGATGGGTTGTGCTCTCGGAGCGGCGTTTTCATATGTCGAGGTCTTTGTTTAGCGAAAAATAGTCGGCCGCTTTATGTCCATTTCCGCCGGAAATTAGGCAAAAGGTTCTAGAGGTGGTGGACGTTGGTGGTAGATTATTTTTTTTAATTTTTATGTGACGCATTTACGATTTGGGGAGGTTTTCTCCCTGCTTTGTTTTTTTTTCGGCATCGCTTTGGAGCGTCGCTTTCGTCTTTTACTGAAAGCTATTGCTTTGTGTGCGCGTGTTTAAGCCGGTGGCTTGCGGGGTATACTTCGGCCGAAAATGAACTGATCAGTCTTATGGCAAGACAGAGGTCAAACCGATTGCAACGATTAAGCTCATTTGGCATATCGACTTGCACCGCGCTTGAGCAGATTAGTGTAAACACGCCCGTGGTACCCAGCCCTGGACCAGCTGACATGCCCTTTTAATATTTAATGTTTTTTTTGGGAAGGGTATGGAAGTGGAGTTTGGTACAAAGTGTTAAATAATAAATAGGCATGTTCGATAAGCGTCCTCATTTGTTTGGGTTTGTTTTTTTTCTTAACTTTGGGCCTATTGTTTATATTTTAATACGATGTAGCTATATTTTCTTATTTTCGAGAAAGAGCTTGTGAATGGATTTTGATGCAAGTTCTCCCTTATACGTTGTCATGGTGTGTCCGGCCTCGGCCTGTTGCCATGCTACTATAACTTTCCGACGGACCATTTGTGACTCATAGGGTCTTATGGCTGAGACTAAATACCTACGTAGGTATATAGTCTCAGCTTATGGGTTCGTAGAGCTCTTTGAAAAAAATGTGTACTAGATACATTGTAGTATAATGAATCGGTTTTCAAATTTAATGGGAAAACAGAGGTAATCTGTTTGTTTAAAACAGAATAGTTGCGCCTATGTGTAATTATTATTAGCTATTTCTTATTAGATATGGCCATTCAAATCTTGGCTAACAAGGACTAACTTATCGGAATCCTTGGCTCCCGCCTTGGCTATCCTAATGGGGTTGTTTTATAAATAATATTCAAAACATAATTGGAAACACAGTTATCTGGGCGGGGAGTCAGACCTGTTGTTATCATGGTTCTGGGCCGGCGGCCTTTTCGCATTTGTTGCTAATCTTGATGCGGTAAAGACAACTGAATAAGCAGGCCTATATGCATTCAATCTGTTCTAGTCTCTAATAGCGCTAATTTGCCTATAGGCCAATGACCGTCAGTAAATTTAGGCATGTGTTTTCTTATATTATGTTACTGTGGTCCGAGAATGCTTGCATCATTAAAAAAACGATAGGATTTATATCCAAGCCTTAATCTCCCTTTGTCCTTTAGCCTAACCCTTGTCACTAGAGACTTTTGGCCAGTGTCCCGATTAGAAAATATGTGGCCCGAACAACCGGTTTCATGAAACAAAAGTACGATGGCATTTCATGTTTTATACATCATCTTTGCTATAGATATTTAGTGCAAAAACAGATCGACTATAATTGATTTTTCTCTTTCCTCTCCGTTCGAACACTTTTAATTTTATAATTTTCCATGACACGAAAGGTTTGAATCTATTTATGTTTGGAACCACAAACAGACACCAAATGTTTTATGTATACAAAAGTATTTTGCAAACACTGCATTTGTTATTGGCTCTATTAGTCGACTTTTTGTTCCTCCCGCTGTAGTATTTGCAGGATTTTTTTACTCCTCATCATGTTTGCCCCTTCACTTTGCAGCATATTTAATCTTCTTACTTGGTTGCAGTCACATACGGCAGGAGTGATGTTGTGTTGTAGATCGCTTGGCAAATGTTCATGTGTAATTTGCAAATAGATTTCGGCAACTTTGACGTCGGGTGGACGCCTTAACATCTTCTGGAGGGGTTGTCACTGTGCGAATTCGAAATCATGTTCACGAGGTTCTAAGCATGAAATCATGGGTCCTATTTAACTTCATTGTATTAGTTATATATTCATGACTATTTTACTTACGCGAAATTGTAGTTTGTTGCAACATGAAACCACATATTTCGTTATTAGTTGGCATCCGTATAAATAAAATAGACGCCAATAGACCCTTCTTCTCTTTTTGTGCCTGCGAATCCATTCCTGCGAATCGTTAGCCCATAGTATTAAACTCTACATATACAATTGCCCGTGTGGTATTCCAGTCAGGCGACCTTTTCAAGATACCAGGCCCTAACATGTTTACAACAGCTGTTAACTAGTCTATCCCAATGATGACCTTACCTGCAGGCAATATGTTTTTGTTTCCAATTTGTCATTATACAACGTTTGCTATGTTCTTGACGTTCTTGGCTCAAGTGGGTCCGAGAAGGTCACAATATTCACGTGGACGCTAGATATAATAATGGATTCCCTTGGCGTTTATCAGCGAATTGAGGAACTATGTACATAAACTGGCGCGACCTCAGTCAAAATTACACCCAATAGAAATCTCTCTTCTCTTTCGTTGGTCTAGTTGGTGCTAGAATCAGCCGCCCGCTTTGACGATGTTATTATAATTAAGCAGCACTAATTACCATAGTAGCCCCGTGCCCGTGCATGTTGACGTACCATTCACCGCTAGGCCCCTTGATGAATTAGAAACCAGGCGGGAACAATGTTTGAAAAATACCGGCGAGTCGGCAACAAATTCTTTCCATCGCTTTCTCAGTAGGAGGAAACAGATTGATGACGCTTTAAAAAACCTGTGATCAAATATCCAGTATAAGCCAACGCTCAGAACAAATCACACCATGAATTGAAGCCGTATTTATCCCTCCAAGCCAAGGAATGTTGTGTAGATTCCTAATTACGGCACCTGGGGACAGGGATTCCCCGGTTTTTACAAAACGCAAAGGCGAGTAGTCCCTGACAGACGAACCTTACCTCCACACCCACGCCAGGGGGCTGCTGACAGTGGCCGTTTCGCTATTCCGATTATGTTTCTTTCCCACTGATTCAATAGACAGACACGGAATATTGGGCCTCATGACACAGCGCATCAATCCCGCATACGGATCACTCTGTATCAAGAAAAGGCGGTGCTGGTAAATCCCCAACAACCCGCCGAATTTCTCGCCAGCACCGCTTTTTCAGAGAACGTGTTCACGCTGACGAATGTCATGATTATCAAATCCAATCAGATCAAAAGTGTTTTTATTACCCAACACCAAAGCATGCAATAAGAAAATAGCTACCTCTACGATGGAAATTAAAGAGCTAAGAATCAGAACGCCCTATTTTTAAAAGGCGGCGCCCCTCGTGAACGCACATATGTCAAAGGTGTCTTTTCCATATTGATCGTTCCCTTGACACAAGCGTGATCCATTGTTTTTCTTTTATACACTTCATAAACAATCGAACACAAGATCCTTGTTCCTGCATAAAAAAATGAGACGAATTAATTAAATTTCTTCTAGCTTAAAAACGCCCAAAAATGAAACCGAACCCATGAGTGTAACGTAACTCCAGTTTCAATCTCGTTCCCTTATTTTGAAAATGAAGAAAATATTTTTTTTTAATGAAGAAACATAATTAAGAAAAGCTTGCACGCATCGAAATTTTCGAGTGAGACGATTTGTTCGTACCTTTTGGAAATCACAAAAAAAGCTAAACCGCGCATTAATTTACATAAGCGAAGTTCCTTGAAAATTGTACCCTCAGTATATAATCATTCCGAGTATTTTCAAAGAGAACTTTTGACAATATTTGACTTTAAATCAAGTAAAAAATAATGGACAACTTTTAGTTCGACAACTTTTAAAGTTATTTCAAAGAGAGTGCCATTTTGCATATCTGCATCGTAGCCGCCCGGGTCTGATTGGTTATATCGTGACCTTTGACTGCACGAACAAGGCCCGCCGCACTATCAATGTTTTACGTTCAGCTTCATGCGAAAAAATACAACACTACAATTTTTCCGTCGTGGCGGTTTCTCTCCTTCGGTGTTTCATACGATTAAACCATTTTTTGTATTTGTTACTCTTTTTTTGCACGTTTGTTCAAATCAAGCATCTGGAGGTAGTAACTATTTTCTATCTATCTCAGGTCGGCCAATCAATCGTAATATAGTGTAAATTCGTGTAAAAATTACTGGTCATCTCAGTCTCCCGCTCAGATCTAATTATATAGTAGCATAAAGAAAATGATATCTGTTGGCATTTGTTTATTTATTTTCCCAGTATTTTTCCGATCGTCTCATTGTTTTATGGCTCTCGGGTGAACTTGCAACGGGCACTGATGGTGTAAGATCAGTGTGCACGGTCACCATCTTTCGTTCCCACAGTTCTCCCAGACCGGTTTATCATTTTTTTCGATTTCCATTTTCCAAGGTGGTAGAATCGGCGGACCCGAGATTTTCCCGATGAGGGATCCCTCAATTTTCAAACAAATTGTGTTTTTTTTTTGCATGTAACATAATGCTTGTCCATAATACTATCACTGTGTGAATAGCTAAGCTCAAATCGAAGTCCTTCATATAGAAAATCACATCTTTATTTAAAAATTCCGGATCCGGAAATTTTGGTTATACACAGTATCCTATGGCACTGTTATGTTACCACTAAATGTTTACTGCAATCAAAACGAAAATCTGATCCATCTCAACTTTGGAATTGAGCATCTAGGTGACTATCTTTATTCTAGTTTCACTATTTTTCATTAATCATTTACAAAAATATATTCAGAATCTCTGAGTCAGACTTTAATATCCTCAAACGTCAATGTTCAGCTAAATTATCCTAACACAATCAATATGACGATCGAATGTCCGACAAGAAAAACAACACAAGAATGTGCATCAATATTTTTGGCTCATGGTGATCCCCAAGTATTTTTACAACACACAACACACACCCACACCATGTATTCGGAGCTAACAAGGTCGAGTACAAGCACATGTAAATATGACATGACGTTTTATTCAAATGCAAATCACCTGAGTATGCCCATTTAGCCTACCTACCCGAGTAAAAATGTTGGGGAAGCACTACTTAACTCCGTCCACGATAACTTTCACACGCATGTTTTTTATGGATTCTTGATGTCAACAGTTCTGCAGTCATGTCAATAAATGCATCATCTATTTACCGGCGGTCTGTCTCTCTGTCTGTCGGCTGTCTGTCAGTGTGTCTGTCCGATCGCGCTAATTTTCTCTCGGACACCAGGGTTGCACGTTCCCGAAACTTGGATGGTGGGGTCTCCTTGCCGTCCGAAGACCGCGGTTATATTGGTTAGTGGATCAGAGGTCATGCACGGGTCCTTCAAGTCAAATGAAGGCAAATGGGGTAAACATTGGTATGGACAGGAAACTTGGAGGGTTGGGGGGGTCGATTTTTGATGTCGAAAAGGTTTTGAAGGTCACGACACTGTCATTAGGGGTCATTCAGGTCAAAGGAGAGTTAAACCCTTGGTTTCTTCGGACACTGAGGGTTGCACGTTCCCAACCTTGGTGGGTGGGTGCTCCTTGACCCTCCGAGGACCGAGGTTATATGGTTAGGGTGGATCAAAGGTCTCAGGGGTCATTCAAGATCCAAATAGGTCAATGGGGCGTAACATGGTGGTATGGACGTGAAACTTTGGAGGGTGGGGTCGATTTTTTGATGCCGAAATTTGTAAGGTCCGTCAAGGTCATTCGGTGGTCCTTCAAGGTCAAAGAGGTTAAACTTGGTTTCTCACGAGAACCGGAGTCGCATGTTCCTGAAACTTGGTGGGTGGGTGCCCCTTGACCGTCCCGAATACCGAGTTTGTAAGTTGGTTAGTGATCCAAAGGTCACATGGTTCATCAAGATCAAATGAGGTCAAACAAATTGGGGGATGGCATGAAAGTTTGGAGGGTGGGGTCGATTTTGACACCAAAATTTTTAAAAAGGTCATGGCAATGTCTTGAGGGTCATTCAAGGTCAAAAGAGGTACAATGGGGGGGCAAACCTTGGTGATTGCCCCATGAAACTTCAGGTGTGGAATTGATTGTTGATGCCAAAATCCTTAAAGCACAACAAGGTCATCAGTGGCCATACAAGGTCAAAAGGAGGTCATAAGGGGTGAACTTTGGTGTATCCAGACGAAACTTGAGGGGTTGGGTCACTTGTTGATACCAAAACCAAAAATTTTAAAGTCCCCCCCCATAACAAGGTCAATTCAGGGGTCATTCAAGATCAATGGGTTAAACGTTGGTGTATGGACATGAACCTTGTAGGGTGGGGCTCGATTTTTGATGTCCGAAATTTTGAAGGGGGGTCACGACAGGTCATTAGGGGTCATTCAAGGTCAAAGGAGGTTAAACCTTGGTTTCTTTCGGACACTGAGGGTTGCACGTTCCCAAACCTTGGTGGGTGGGTGCTCCTTGCCCCGTTCGAAGACCGAGTTTATATTGGTTAGCGGATCAAGGTCATCCGTGGGGCTTCAAGATCAAATGAGGTCAAATGGGGTAAACTTGGTGTATGGACTGAAATTGGAGGGTGGGGTCGATTTTTGATGCCGAATTTTTGAAGGTCACGTCAAGGTCCTTCGGGGATCATTCAGGTCAAAAAGGTTAAACGTTGGTATCTCAGAGACCGAGAGTCAAAGAAAAAGCATGTCCTGAAACTTGGTGGGTGGGTGGCCCCTTGACCGTAACTAAGACCGAGGTTGATTGGTTAGTGATCAAAGGTCGCAGGGGGTCATTCAGATCAAATGAGGTCAAAACATTGGTGTATGGACATGTAATTTGGAGGGTGGGGTCGCTTTTTGACACAAAATTTTTAAAGTCATGGCAAGGTCATTAGGGGTCATTCAATGTCAAAAGAGGTAAAATGGGGCAAATTGGATGCTGGCCATGAAACTTTCAGGGTGGATTGATTGTTGATGCAAAATCTTCAGAGGCACACAAGTCATCATTGGTCAATACAAGGTTCAAATGAGGTCCATACGGGGTGAACTTTGGTGTATCAAGAAACTTGTTGGGTGGGGTCAATTGTTGATACCAAAAATTTGTAAAGGTCATAACAAGGTCATCAGGGTTCATTCAAGATCAATGGGGTTAACTGGTGGTGTATGGACATGAACCTGGAAGGTGGGGGGTCAATTGTTTCTTGCCCGAAATGTCAAAGGTCACAACAAGGTAATTAGGGTTCTTACGGGGTTCAAATGAGGTCAAGCCTATTTCTTGGATAATCTACGGGCCTTACGTTCTGCAACTTCTGCAACTTGGTGGGTGGGTGCCCCCTTGACCTTACCACAGACTGAGTTTGTTATGAAGGCCAAGGTCATCAGGGGACATTCAAGGTCAAGGGGTCAAATTGGGGTAACATTGGTATATGACGTGAAACTGGACGGTGGTTTTGATTGCTGACAAAACCTTCAAGGTCATGACAAGGTCATCATGAGTCATTCAAGGTCAAAGGAGGTACAATGGGGTAACTTGGGTTTTCCAAATGAAACGTGGTGAGCGGGGATGTATTGTTTGGTGGGAAAATGTTAATCATGTTAATGTCATCAGGGGTCACTCAACGGCCAAATGAGTCAAATCCAAACTTTTATACAACTAATGTCATTCCCTAACCATCCCAATTGATGGGTTCCTGCATCATTGATGCCCTCGTTAATTTTTTGCATTTTGTCGGAATTTAACAAGCTATCAATCTGTAATTTTTCATTGCGTTCTTCTCCCTACCTGTACAAACACACTTTGTACATAATGAGTTGAAAATTTCATTTCATGCCTACTGTTACATATTTTTATCAAAAATGCACACAATGTTATAAGGCTGTTTAAGAACCCCCATTTTTCTGACGCATCATTGTCCCCCCAAATATGCCATATTTTTAAAGGTTTGCCACTCTCCACACCCACAGGCCCCTATTTTTTGGAGAATTTTGAAAATTGACACCAAATAACCCTACTTTTTGAAATTTCACTTTTTTTATAATTGTCAGTATAAAAATAACAGTACTGAATGCCATGCCTCCGCTAGCCTTACACCCCTATGATGTTCATGGTGGAGTGCCCCCCCCCCCCCCCCCCCCCCCCCCCCGCCCCGCTCCCCCCCCCCCCCCGTGAAAATTAACTAAGGGCAGGGTCATGATTTGCGCCAGGGGGAATGTAGGAAGTTGAGGGTAATGCGAAGAAATTGTAAGCGAGAGGAATCCAACCAACCATGAAAATTTTCATCAAGAGGAGAGACCAATGAGCTTTCAACTTTTCATTTTTTTAACAGAAAGATAGGAGGGAATGCGACCTTTTCTCCGCCAAAAAAACAGTGTAAAAAAAATCCTCCATTTCTCCTGGTTGTTAAATAATGCATGCCCCGTCCCCTAATGTAATTAATAAGCATATCCTTCAATAAGCATTGAGGGACCTGCTATAAGGACAGGACAGAAGGTCTAATCAAACAAGTGTAAATTTCGGCAGATTTATAATGTAAATGCATTTTGTTTTAATAAATGCTTCATCCTACATCAAGCCCTACGTCTCTACGAAAGCGGCCTTTTCTCCCCACAATAACGGCACAATCTGATAATTTCAGGTCTATTAGGCATGTATTATAGTAAAGTCAACCCATCGTGTCACCTCTAGTACTTTCCAAAGGTATAGCCATTGAATGAGGTGTCTGTGCAGTGGAGGAAAATTAAATTCCACTCTAATCTATTGAAACATGTAGGTCCGAATAGCAAGAAAATCATTATGGCTTAATGGAAAAATTATTCAAGTAAACGTAAACTCATTTATAGCTACATTTATAACTCTCGAACATTCTGACTAATCGTATTTGCTTTCACTGCATCATGTATCAGGTGAGTTGAATATCACAACTGCATGATCTTTTGAGCCACCTTGTTTTTGGATAACAAAGGAACACAAAGTCTTTGCAACTCTCAAGGCCGATTAATCTAGTTCTCATAACAGGTGAGTCGTCCACCTATTCTACCTCCTCCTCCAACTACATCGACGCTGTCCCAAAACTTGGCCTCCGTGACAACGATGGGTTTGAATCTACTATACATCAAATTCATTCCTATATATTTTGCGATCTTTACATCACAACTGTCATAAAGGTAGTACAGCGCCGCCACCGTGAGCGCACATGCCGGCAATTTAGTGTTGCCCATTTTCAAGCATCAAGTTTGGCGTGCAAGCTGGTTTCTCTCCTTGGTGGGACTTTACGCATTACTCATATTAGTCTTCTTTTTTCCGAGCGCTGTTAGTGATAATTTCTTTGTAACAAAATACATAATTTCTTTGATCAATAGGTCATCTACATAAATCCTTGTTGATTTTCTCTGGAAATATTTTCATTGTTTAGAAAAAAATCGTGAATTTTTTTAAAAATCATATCTCTCAACACCACACATCTGAATCACAATCAACAAACACCAGCTGTAGCTTGTCAATCAGAATTTCCAAAAACTACCAAACATCTGAGGCTGTAACCGTCACAACACGCTTTGATGTAACCATTTCGTCAGTCACCGTTCTGTCCCGTACATGCTAAACTCATCAAAAGTGGGTGCCATTGCAAGCGGCGTTGTCTATGTTTACCATGCGTTTCCAATGGGGCGTTGACAGGTGCTCAAACTTTCCTCTTTTGTGAGATGGCTTATGCAAAGGTATCTCACGGGATAGCTACCAACCTACATCTTATTTTTTGATTCCGTTTTAGAATGTTAGAGGGAAAATATGCTACAACAACATATTTGAGTGGGCATGTACATTGGGATTCGCATTATTTTGAATTAAATTGATGATTTCTGTAGAATGTGTTTGTTCTACTACCACCACTCACACACTCGTTCAGTGCAGTAGATCGGTCACCGTATTACTATATGGGTAACTGAACTGCCTTATCTAAGATAGCTGTGGGAGAGGGGTGGAGAGAGTCGGGGGGGGGGGGGAGAGAAGAGAGGATGAGAGAGGAGAGAGAGAGAGAAGAAGAGAGAGGATATATATATATAGTAGAGATATATATAGATGATATATTATAGAGGTATAGATTATAGATATGTTATATATATGTAGATATAAATAAAAACGAAAACAATCGGTTTAAAATTGCGTACATTAAACATACAATATGTTTCGTACGGATGAAAGGGTACACCCGCACTCGTCAGTTGTAAAATGTACAATGCAAACATTATTCTGCAGATGTTATTAGTTTGCGCGTAAGGATTGCCGAGGCCCTGGGTGTGCTACAAACGTAGTGCGTAGTGGAAAGGTGGATACGCACAAACAACACGTGTCTGATAGGTACCGACAAAGTGCAGATCGCAAAGGATATACACATGTCTCAGGGAAATGAAGACTTTGCACTCGGTGCTGAAAAAAAACATGGTACAATATATGTAGATTACATAGAAGATTTTTGGTTCGTGCCAGCAGTTGCTGAGGAGTTCGTTTCTGGGTGATTCAAAGTAGCCATGTGTGGCTTAAAGATTATAAAATTTTTTATAGTTTTTTCGTTTTTTTTAAAAGAAATTAGTAGTATATTTAAAATGGTTTTGCTGTGGGAAGAATTTTCCATTTGATCGGATCTTGAACATTAAATAATCACGTAATGACCAAATGTATTGACTAAGAGCAGTTGCGTTCCTTTGTTTTTCCTTTCTGAAAGTCTTGTATGTCTGTTATTCTAGTCTTGAAACGTTCTCGGTGAGGCCAACCTGGTTTCTTCTTGTTGTTATCATGTCTTTAACACTGTGCTTGGTTAGTGACTTCTAATGAAAAGGCATTTTCCGTGCCGGGGCACGTGTTGTTCTTTTTGCAGTTACAAGTCCTGCTCTGTTCTCCACTGGTTCCACTAGTTTTGTTGCAGTTGCCAGAAGTGGAATTTGTTGTGTTCAAAAATGATCTGGTTCACATTGGGCCATACATCTATAAAGATGTAATCTCTGTCTAACAGAAAATATTTTATAATATATTATATATACATATATATATAAAAAATATAAAATGCAAGAAAAAAGCACAAACAGAGCATTTTCTAAAGCCGAATCTGTGTAGATGCATTCCGTGAAGTAGGTAATAAAATAACAAATGACAAAAACGGAAAACGACTTGTCAGAGCTTTTGCTACAGTACGTAGCTTCTTCAGGGATATATAACACTAAGTTAAACAAAAAAATGTTGATACACAGACAAAAAATATAGAAAAGTTATGGTGTTGGATGCGAGAACAAATGGAAACAAGGGTGACAAATGGTAAGAGGAGAAATCGGGAGGGCGCGGTTACTCCCGAATGTTCATACCATTGGGTTGGTAAGTGTCGAGCTTTGTTATCCAGAACTTTTCGCGGAGTTGCCAGCGAAATTTTGGTTTGATTTGCCAAACATTCTCTCATGGTAATTTTGAGGTTATCACGTGAATGGTTACTTTGTGAAAAATGCGCAGCGACTGGTTTTTCCTTATGTTTTAGATGGTGCTTTATGGATCTATGATTTCTCATCCTTCCACGAATTTCATTACCCGTTTTCTTTCTCTCCGACATATGTATTTGACATTTTGACATGTTACATTAGCACTGGTACAATCTGAAGTTCTTCTGATATCAAAAGATTGGCCAGTGACAAACTGCAAAAGACTTGGTGATAGACATATGTTTGCAATTCTTACACCTCTTTTTTGCAAGGGCGACATTCAAAAGCTACGTTTTCGGCTGATCGGGGATTGCTAGAAACTTTTGCGTTAACCAAAATGTCACGTAAATTGGGAGGGCGTCTGTATGAGATGAGAGGAAAATCTGGTAATGATTTTCGCAGTGCGGGTGAACCTGAATGATAGGCCATGCTTTTTAATGATGATTGTAAGTTGGGGAGATGGGGGTGTTATGTGACTACCAGGGGTGATGGGGGGTGCGGTCAGATGTAGACTATTTGGTTTTATATTGGTGAGCGTCATGTTCTGTTGACGGAAACTGCTTTAGAAATCTGTTGACGACAGTGGATGATGGTGTAACCCCTATTAAGGAATTTTGTTTGGGCTCATTTGATCTTTTGTGGAAGTCAGATTCTTCGGAGGCATATTCGCTGATGTTAAGTTTGGTTGAAATACATCGAATGCTTCTGATGATCCTGGTACTTACTTGATTTAAAGTACATGTATGATCGAACTTACATTGAACTTAGCTGCTCAATCCACTGAACAATGCCCGGAAGGTGCTTCTTCTTGGGCAAGCTCTCACCGGCTTTCACCAGCCGGGCTTTCTGTTCCTTCTTGCAGTTTCATATCTCTGTTTGTCTGAAATATTAAACCTTACCTGGTGTTTTTAGATTTTTTAATTTCTATATAATTTATAAAATTGTTATGTTCTCACACAAATAAAGGAATGGTCATTTAAATTTCTAAATTTAAAAAAAGAAAAATATTTTTGTTTAGAATTGAACTTAGTGTTTTATTCATTATTTGCCTAGGTCTTTTCATACAATAATTGTCTACTGACCATTCGCCTGCCAGTACGAATCAAATTTCTATAGGGTTGTGTAATCATGTATGATTCATTTATATATCATTCCAATTTGCTTTAAGGTTTGACATTTTGGGTTTCAGTCTCCCATAGACAACCCCCAAGTTAACCAGTTTCAAATCACCAACCTTATTGTTTCTGATAGCTCCATCGGTGAAAATCTTTTACACATAGAATCACTAAACAATAAATGCAATACTTCAAAGCCCTATTCAATACTTGTGGCATATTTATGGTAACCATTAAAACAGGTTTTTTTTTATATCTAGCAATGACATGGATTTGAGCTCAAATTTCATGATGACAATGAGACAAATACAACTTTTTATCTGATATCAAAATCTATACTATTCCGGGTAAATTGGGGGTACCAAAGACGATCGAACACGCATCTTTAAGTTAAGACTAACATTAATGGGGTGGTTTAAATGCACACATCAATGCAATCACATTTGGAACATGAAACAAGTAATTGTCCCACAGTACCATACCTTGAGCCAAACTCGTATCATGTCACACACTTGAGCGAGGAGATCATAGTGTTATCCTGCCACTCTGCATTTAATGCTCGGAGAGATTTCTCACACCTCTGCATTTAGATGATATTTTCCTGCCTGCAATGCTAAAAAGAAACAAAGTTCATCATCCAATTTATCAATCAGCCCACATGGTACTAGTAATTCTTTGTTGAATACGATTGGGCCCAGCCACTAAAAACTTTAAAACTGAGACAACAAAGGGCTTAACTTTTTTTGGCAAGCCAACATTATGTCTTTGAAACTGCCATTTCTGGTCCTGTGACCTGAAATGTTAACAAGGCTACAGTTAAAGCTGCAAAAAAATTTAAAAAAACATATTTCTGATATTGATACTTGTTTTGTCTATCCGAAAGCCAAATTTTAGATTTTTTTGTGCTAAAAATGCAAGTGAAAGACCTGCAGGAGGGGTGTAAACTGGAGTCTTGACTTAACCTGCTATGCACTTTTAATGTTAGGTGGCCCGCATACAGTCCGATTAATATTTTGTTGGACAGAACGAACACAAGCGCACATGACGTGCGAGTCAGGAGGAACATCACCCTTGGTTTTCGCGATTTGTAATTGATCAAGTGTTGCGCCGAACCTCCCGCGTATCCGCTTACATGAGGTGTGGGATCTCCTGTCCAAGTATTTTTTAATCCCACTGTAAAGTCTTATCAGTAGACTACCCCTGCAATACTTCGGTTGGATAAAATCAATGGTTTTCAGTTTGGCTATGAGTTGGCTGTGGAAAGGAATTACCATGCGTAAATAACATATGGTCAACTACTCTGTGGTTCCCATTTTTTTGTAGGCAAACAATTACAATGCATGTATTTTCTAAAATGAAAGTTTTCTACAGAAACTGAGTAGTGTGAAACGTGTTATTCAACAATGATTTTCTTGTTATAAAATTAACCCTTGATAGTCACTAGTCTTGGTTCTTTTAATATCCGCACCTTTATGTCCTTTCGAATTTCTACCTTGTACATTGGCAAGTAAACTCGCTGACCTTTCTTGAACTTCATGGAAACTTTCACTGTAGCCAACACAGGAACGATAAACTGGTCATTAATATATCAGTGACAAAATAAAAGAGTTGGGTGTTAATTGTGAAATAATATATTATGATTTACTTAATTGTGTTGCGGTGCATCTAGGTTTAAGACTTGTAGAAATTACTTTATTTTACTTACTAACATTTTCATTACCATCTAAGCTTTCCATTAAAAAATGATTGACCGTTTCCATGGCATCTACAAAGAACACTGTTTATGGCGTTTATATTGTGCACGAGTTTTAAGATCCAGATCTGGCAATAAAACTTCCTCATCAAAAAACCACTAGAGGGCCAAAACAGTTGTTTGCATTGCTTTCCCAATTCGAAATTGTTGATTTGGATGACTGTTTTTGGGAATGTTTACATATGGTTTACACACTATAAAATATAGGCCTCATATCAATGAATGCAATGGTAAATTTTCTGATAGTCATGAGAAGTTTCAAAAGCTTATGTTATCGACATTGAAGCAAAATCCATGGTCCAATGGATCACAAACCAATGATCTGAATAGTCCTTTATTCCATATGTACTGCATAGTAAGTCAAAGTGAGCACCACTCACAGGTGCAACATAGCATCCCCCACTTTTTTATGAGGTCAAAGGTCACATATCAAGGTCAAAGGTCATGTGAGGTCAAGTTGTAAAATAGGCTGAAAATGTAAAATTGACCTCGTTGAAAAGTTGGAAGTGCAATTGAAACCAAACTCTTGAATCATACGTGCAACATGCATCCTGATTTGTTGATGAGGTCAAAGGTCACATATCAAGGTCAAAGGTCAGTTAGGCCTATATCACTAAACGCGACGCAGGCGACAAAGCAGTCCGAGTGACCGATGTATTTGTAATAGTTATTGCAAAGCAAATTCCCAAAATCAAACTGTTGTACATGCTCTTTCTGGTGAGATGGAGACCACCGCATAATCTACAATCAATGTTGACATGCATGTTTTACCTCCTAAGCCTTTCATACAGCTTTTCAAGTTTCATCATGTTATTGGTGTTTTTTCCAGAGACGACAATGTATGTTAACATATGTGGTAACCAGAGCGACAGCAAGCATTATAGTGACTCCATTCTGGAAGATCTCTGATGCTGTATTAACACCAAACATAAGGCATTATAGAGCCCTTTATGTGTAGTATAAAATGTTGTGAAGTGAGGATACAACCATGTATCTTTTAGTTCTTAAAACTTCAATGAGACCATATCCTTGACTTTATGGGTCAAATACATCAAGTTATTGTGTTATTAGTTTTGTGAGGCAGCTATTTGCAGATCAGATTGTTTGGCTTGTTAATCTTGACAATGTATCAAATTAAGAAGTGTGGCGGGGAAGTTAGTATTGAGAGGTTTGTGTGGCATGATTAGTAGGTAGATCGTTCTTGATAGAGTAGAAATTAGTAAATTTGACCTCATAGTTCAATAAAAAAAGGGGCTTATGATATCAACTAGGGCACAAAAAAAAAACAGTATCTCGGCATGTTTGTCGATCGGAATATTGTGCCAAGGTCGATATAATTTGAACGTTTTTGAAATTAACATTTGTTGCCTAGTACTTGCTCTTTCATTTAACCACCTCACTTTAAAAAAAAAAAATGTGCAAAAATGGCTGAGATTGAATGCCCTGAAAGATGTAATTAACCCCCAAAAACCAAAAGTTGCAGGTTTTTTATTTTCAATGGTCACTGTGTGGTACAATGCAACAATACGCTGTGTTGATTTACCACAAAGGGGGTTTGTTTCCAAGCTGATGAGCGAGAAAGGCCTATGCACTTATTGATTGTATCAGAGTTGTGTTTGTTCATGTCGCAGTACACTGCAAGTTGCCCATTGAAAACACAAAAACTGCAACTTTTCTTTGGGGGTTTTAGTTTTAAGTATTTCAGGTCTTCTATCTCAGCCATTTTTGCATGCTTTTTAACAAGCTAGACTTCATGAAAGAGCAAGACCAAGACAACAAAATGTATACCTTGAAAACTGGACACAAAAGTTATCAGACTTAGGCACAATAAGACGATAAATTGCCAAGATACTTTTTGTCCAACTGTTATAAGGGGTCGCAGTGAGCGATTGGCGTGCATAACACTGGATTTTGAAGTGTTGCGCATGCTCATGAGCAAAAATCACTCACTGCTTCAAGAAGTATATCATGGGCTTAAATCTTTTTAGCTTACTCTACAGTTTCTTATGGAACGAGTGAGCAACAAATTTTACGAGTCACAATAGGAGATAGGTACTGGTCTTAAGCAGAAATTTTGTGATAATTTTAGTTTCTGTGTTTGAGTGTGTTTCTTTTATTGTTCAAAGTTGATAATGAAATATTTTTTTCTCACAGGTAGAGTTGGCATCTCTTATAAGCATTGGAGTATGAGCTGGCGTATGAATAGACTGTGGTATCTCCATAGTCACATCTTCCATGACCATTTTATAATGCCCCTCCAGCCAACCAGATCCAGGATCAAGATAAAAGATTAAACTGGTCTAATGTCACCAAATATATTCTACCTTAGGATTTCGAGATCCTTATCAGGCCAGAGTGAAGTTTTTCTGTATCTAAGTCTTGACCACCCTTAGACTTGATCATAGACTTGAGAATTCTTCAAGTCACTGATGTGTTGGAAGAGAATTGTTGTCAATATGAATTCTTGCTCTGGTCGTTTTGCATACATATTGATGCTATTATTGATTGTAACTTAGCTTTTTCTAACAAACTCTTCATTGACTTTGACAGTGACAAACTTGTCAAAGTAGGTTTTTCATTTTCTGGAGGCCGTCTATGGAAATTGTTGGCGATGTTCAGCGGGTGTGAAATCTCCTCTTTAAGAGATTTCCACGTTTGTGAATTTTGTTGTGCCAAAATTTTAGCTTTTACTTTTCAGCCTGTTTTTTGGCATTTTTACTTTACTCCTTTTTTCCTCTTTTTTTTCCCTCTTTTCCTTATTTTTTTTTTTTTTGTCCATTCCTCTCACACCCCTGTGTATTTCAAGGAAAATCTTTGTACACTCTAAAACAAAACAAACAAGTAGGAAATATGTACCCTTCCCCGGACACTTAACAAGTCCTTGGATATGGGCCATTATTTTTTTCCGAATTTCCCCACAAAGAACCCAGAAACAGCCCAAGATTTCAGTGCTGCAATCTGTCCAATAGGGGTTGCATGTAACATTTTTTGTGAGTAAATATGCTGGGGTCACAAATTACCAACCCATCAAACAAAGGTTGTGATTTTGTATGTTATTGCACCCTCTATAAGCGACGTTAGAAATAGATTTTTTTAAGAAAAATGGTATTTTTTGCCCACAATGAATTTCGGACAATACAAAACAGGATGTATTAGTGGAATAAATAACCCAAATCATTGTTAAAATTGTGTCGCTCTGTTATATTTTTTGTTTTATTCTGTTGTGTCCCCTTCCTTTTTGTCGCTGCCCTGAAGCATGAAGCACATAGGGATCACTTTGTCCACTGTTGTCTGTTGTTGTTTGTTTGTTGTGAAAAGGGTTAACATTGCCTGTAATATCCGCATAGTTTGATGGATTTAAAAAAAAACCAAACTTGTCATAGTGCAACATTGGATCCCGGTCATTTGCAGAGAGGTCAAAGGTCACATGCAAGGTCCAAAGGTCATGTGAGTCAATTGTAAGTAGTTGTAAGGCTGAAAATGTAAATTGACCTAAATTGAAAGTTGGAAGTTCAATTGAACCAAACTTGAGTCATAAGTGCACATTTTGATCCCTCCTTTGTTAATGAGGTCAAAGGTCACTCCCAAGTCAAAGGTCATGTGAGTCAAGTTGTAAGATAGTGCTGAATGTAAAATTGACCTATTTTTTTGTTTTAAAGGTCCATGGTCCAATCCCTACTAGCCTAGTACCCTGGGCCCAATTTCAGAAAGTGTTCAAAATTTGGTATCTGATGAAAAGCTACTATTTTCCTCATTACTTGGGGCTAAAGGATGTTTGGTTTGGAAGTTATGAGCGAAAATATGCTCCATTGTGGTCGACCAATATTTATTTTACAGAGTGTACGGGGCTTGTGAACATTGAAATCGAACCCATCATAGCGAAACTGTGGATTTACTGCCGTTATGCCATTGGAATTGAGCCAAAACCGCTATTCACTATGATTTTTCATACAATTGCACTTTAGATATTAAAATGCCAACCAATCACGAAGTTTTTTAAATTTTACATGTAAAGTTTGTACATAAATTTTGTAGGTTCTTCATGTGCATACCATCTCTTACATTTAAACCGTATGTGTGTATGTAATCCCGATCAACCTATGCAATATTGAAACTTACTGTTTGCTGATCCAGGTTTCTTTGCTTTGAAAATGCCTGTCCACTTTGTTGATACTGTAAAACACTGCTGTTTTCTTCTTTGCTGTGCACAAAAAAAGTGTATATTCGTGAGTTCTAAAAATAAATTGGTCATTAAAATCATTAATCCACTATGAGGGCCTTCATATGAATATAAAGGCGATGTGAGGTCAATCCTGTATCTTTTAAAGTGACAGGAGGGGAGATTTTTTCGGGATACAAACTTTTCTCTCAAATTTTCCACTGGATCGGTTTGTAGACCACCTACCAAGAACGTTGCGGAGGTTTATTGGACAGGACAGGTGCAAAAGAAACCGCAAATCGTTCCCAAGAAAACCAGGCTTTCTGACTTTCTGTCGTTGCACGGACCAGTGAAGGTTACTAAATCATCATTTATTACATTTACATAAAGACGGCGTATTCGGCAAATTCACTTCAGGTGTGATATAATACATTGTTAAGCATTCGAAATAGGTTGTAAAAAAAAACGGGGTTCGAGACAAAATGGGGGGCCGTCATTCCTGGAAAATCTCCGTGTTGTCTCTTTTTAGGTTGAAAATTTATTTAAAGGCTTTGTTTTGGGATTTTTAATTTATGTAGCATAATTTATACTCAATTTCGGCATTCCTTGCAATTGTGTCGAAATTGGTGGAGCGCATTTCGAAGTTGTTCATTACCTGTTCGTCAATCTGGCCACCAAGTTGCTAGTCCACAATGATTCTCCATGTCTTGACTGGCCCCCCGGGGGGGTACGAACAAAAATTGGGAACCCAAAATTGGGTACGGGTGGGGCATCACCGGGGTAAAAAATTGACCCATGTTTATAGTGGACAAATTGTACAAAAATATGAACCCATTTATAAGTTGGTTCCGGAAATTTAGACCCATTTATATAGTTGGCTTGGAAATTCCACCAATTTATAGCAATCTTAGCAAAAATCAGCCCATTTTCATAGTACCTTTTCAAAAAAAATCAGCAAATCAACCATTTTCATTGTGATTTTATCGAATATCAGAAAAAATTTGACCCATTTTCATAGTAAATGCGACAAACATTGATAAATGAAGCCCATTTATTTAGTAGCAATGACCTCAAAAGTGACCCCATCTTTATAGTAGCCTGGTGGGAAAAATGACCCATTGTTATAGAAGGCGTGAAAATGTGACCATATATCGGCGGACCATATGTACCTAACCTTTTCCACTGAGTACCCCCCCCCCTCCCCCCCGCGGACTGGCCGTGCTTCTCTCTCAGTTCAGTTCATTATCACCAGCAACAAAACATTCTAGTAAAGAATTTAACATGGTTTAGGATGACAATAAGAGCAATGCTCGAGCACATGACACCCTTAAAAAATTCTTAAATTGTAAGTTGTAACGACAATGGACACCGGGTGGACATTTCTGCCACCAACTTTGTCTGTCCCAGTCGAATTAAGCAGCCTCTTTACGGAATAAAGTGCATGTAATTTATTCCGTAAGGCTGCTGATTCGACTGGGAGCAGACAAAGTGGGGTCAAAAAGTACCAACCCCGGTACAAACCCATGGACCCATTTAAACAGACTTTAGGTGCAAACATAGGGACCGACAAAACAGGTGTGCAAAAACAACAATTGTGGCTGTTGGTTTCATTGATAGTTTCGTCAAGGTTTGGGGTCCAATGCATAAAGCAATCTCCTGCATATTCTCACATCATCGAGAATGACTCCTGCCGTGTGCGGTGGGCTAGTAATTGTCGCTAGACGAGACTCTGGAGAGCTTCTAGCTTAGTTCTCCTGGAAGGAACATAAGAGTTTTGTGTCTTTTCATATTAAGTTTATTCATAATGATTAAATAAATACGAATGCACCAACCTTGCAATTTATCACTCTGGACAGTGACAGATACGGTGACCCACTGCTGTTTGAAAGTCAATTTATTATGCAAAAAAAAACCAGAATAAAACAAAAATTGTTCCTGGCGACACAATTTTGACAACTTATTTGGAGTCCAATTAAAGTACATCTATGTAAATTTTACTGAAATTTCAGCCGGGAAAAATATGATTTCTCAAAATCTAGTTTTCCCATGTCTTTCTATGGGAATGGGATATAGAAGGCGCTAAACATACAAAATACTTGCCCCCTCCTGTAACCCTATATGGCAAGATTCCCACAATGGGATTTGTCTGATTTTTGCAGAGATGATAGCTCTTGCATTGTACCTACTTATATCAGTTGTCAAAAATTGTGTCGCCATTACTTAAATTTGTTCTCTAAAAATAAAAGAGGCCATTTGCATGGGGTCAAACAGCTGTGACCCTGTTCCCATCTATTGTGGGGGTATCAAGTTGCAACTTCACTTTCAGTTTGTGATTCTGGGGCTTTAACAGAAGAGGTATAGGCAAGATTCAATTAAAAGTGACTCTGCTGGTCATTTTTTGAAATGAAGGATGCTATGCTTGTAGCAAATATTCCTTCGATTGGATTAGATGTGGTCTTAGTTTCATTTGTGTGATATGTATCCAGTAAGAATAATTAACATTGGATTTTTTTGCACTGAAACAGATGGAGTATGTGGAAATAAAGTGGTTAACCATGTTTCAAAATAATCCAATTTTAAGTATTTGAAAAAATTACATTAACATCATGTCTTAAGTATCCTATCCATGAATATAGGACTCAGCAGAAGGGCCTTTTTAAGGTAGCCTTGACTAAGTGTCATGAATGTGGAGGTTTTTCCAGTGCAAAAAAGTCCAAAATTGCTGATTTGTGTAACAATCTCCATTGCGATGTCCTATGTTGCAGGAAACCCACAGAGGGAATCAATAAACCACCGCCAACCATACCAGGAATGGTCCTTGCCACCTAGAGACCACATCGACAATACGGAAGTTGCTACTATTGTGAGAACAGGTACCGAAGTAGCAGCAACCTCAATGTCTGATGTAAAACAACATCGAAGTCCTCACCATTGAGCTTAGTTCTGTCATAGTTACATCTGTTTACAAACCTTCCATCAGTAGACGTCGAGCACCCTCAGCTCAACCCTGGGATTTCCACTCAAACCTCACTTCTTCATGGCGACTTCAAACAAGCCATAGTACGCAATGGGGATACAATGAAACTAAACAAAGACGGACAAGCTTCGAAGAATGGATAGACAAGTCAACATCTACGTCTCCTTCACGACTCTAGCTGCCGACATTCATTTCATAGTGCCCGCTGGAAGAGAGGTTACAACCCTGAGCTAGACTATTTTAGCAAAAACATCTCTACCCTTTGTAGCAAGATTGTCTGGATCCTGTTCCACAAAATTCTCACATCGACCCAATCGGTATTTCAAAGTCAACGCTTGCAGTAAGACCAAACAAAGGGCCTTTTAAGCGCCGCTTAACTACAGGAAAGCAGACTGGTAAGGATTCACCGATGGTCTGGATCAGAACGTTGAAGGGGATTGCTCCAAAACCCCCATAACTATGACAAATTGGCCCAACTAGGTGAACACGACTGCACGGAGATTCACACCCAGAGGCTTGTAGGACGGAATATATACCAGGCCTTTCCAAGGATGTGCTAGAGAAGAATATCAAGAGTATTATCACCCGTGTTTGAAGTGATCCTTTTTTGGCTGAAACGCAAATGCTAAAGGTGGGAAAGTCTCGCGAGAGGATCTCCCAGGAAAAAGATCAAAACCTGCACACTTAATGATCCACCGATATGCCCAATAACAGCAAGGACAGGCATGGTCTACCATCCGAAAGCTACGAGGGGATCCAACAGAACCTCCACAGCAGCCAAATGTCACACCCAACCCAGTTGCCCCACCAAACTGCTTTTTAAATGGCAAGTGTAGCAAGAAACCCAAGAAGATCAAACTAGACCTAAGAGGTATAGTGGTGACCCGGTTTTCCTCGCCCCTTCAACATGACGAATTGGAATCCGGTATGCCTAAAACTTCAACCAGGAAAACAGTAGGCCTTGACAACATCTCTTACTGAGGCAACCTAAAAAATTTTTCCCCCCTTTTGGACACAGTAGCAAAGGAATGGCTTCTTGAGCTCTACCAATGCTGCCTTATTCCCACAGGTTTCCCAAAGATCTGGAGGAAAGCCATGTATGGCACTCCTAATGTGATGGGAAAGACTCATCCAATCCCAAGAGCTACAGACTTATCACTCCGTAGCCATACCTAAAGCTCTGTGAACGTCTCGGCATCAATCGTATTGCACCTGTGATAGACGAACACCTCATACAAGAACAGGCAGGTTTCCGCCAGGCAAATGCAACAACAAGCCAAGTAATCAACCTAACTCAACACATTGAGGATGGTTTCGGGATGGTAACCGGAGCTGTGTTCGTCGACCCTTCAGCAGCATACGACCACTGTTATAATCACAGATGCTACTCCATAAGATCCTGGAAATTACCAGGCATCCGCTTTTTGACTGAGCTTATCCGTGGTTTGCTGGATAAAAGGATGTTCTTTGATTCAGTAGGAGCAAGAAGAGCCGATGGCATAGGCTCAAGGAATGGTATACCACAAGGGAGTGTGCTGCACCTCTCCTGTTCAACATATTTACCAACGACCAACCTAGGAGTTGAGGCAACCCGTCGTTTTATTTATGAAGACGATCTTGGAATTTGCTCACAAGATGCGCCTTCAAGTGTTGAAGAGAGACTCTCCAAAGGCTTTGAATGAACTCAATCCTTATTATGAGGGGAAAACCACCTACGTGCAGGTCCATCCGGGACACAGGTGTATGCGTTCCGTCTGCGCAGGACAGTGAAGCAGACGTCGCTTGAGTGGCCTGCGTCTGGGGCTCCCCTGGAGCGCTGTGATGGAGACCCTGTCGGCATGGGAGTCGCCTGGAACCGCGCGCTTCTCTTATAAGACCAACATTGAGAAGACGAAGAGTAAAGTATTTCACGCAAGACATCTGAACGGGGCTCATGGCACTGGATGGGGTGCTCGCCCACTTGCCCTAAGAACGACGGCACTTGCCCTGTGCTACTCGGATGCAGAGTGTGCTGCCCTGTGTGGGAGGGATCAACCCATGCCAGGAAGCTTGATCCGGCGTGGTGCCTCCTGCCGGCTTGTCCCGGGGTTGCCTACGTCCGGACACCGAAGGAGGGCTTGTGAATTCATGGCGGGAATTGCTCACCAGGACATCCGCGTGGGTTGGAGAGCATCGGAGCGTGGCTGCCGGGATCCAATGTGCAAGCACAATGGTGGTGGACAGATACTGATGCCAACCGCCTTGAATCTAGAGGAGCTTCTTAAGCAGGGTCCGGCTCTTGGGGCCGTCTCTGGGGAGGGTGGGGAGGGTCGCTTGTGGAAGAGAGGGACTTGGCCCATCGGCCAGTGGCATCTGTCGGTATTGGGCCTGGTGGGCGTTCTCCCGCCTGGGGCGGCTCCTCAGGGCTGAGTGGCGTGCCTCGATAGATTGGAGCCAGAGGCTGGAGATCTGGGGTTTCCTGCAGGTGGGGCTGTCTGTGGGCAGATCGGGATGCTGCCTGTGGTTGTGGAGAAGCACCACAGACGGTGGAAACACCTCTTGGTCTGCCCATGCTGGAGCAGCGGTGCGGGCAGGGACCTTGCGGATTCGGTGGGGCAGCCGGGGTGTGCCAGTCTCTGGCTGGATCATATTTGAGAAACCAGTGTTTGGACACGTTAAGAAGAAAACCCCCAGCAAAATTAGCTGAGCGGTTTTTAACTCTAATTGAAATTATTCAGCGCCAACTCAGAGGGTTTTGGGTGGTTGAAGGCAATTCTATTAATGACCAAAAACTTTATGTACTTAAATAGGGTCATGGCCCCTTTAAAAAGGAGACATTCAAACAGGTGTGCAAGGAAAGTGCACACTACTTTTTTTAAATAAGTATTGAAGGTGTGTGTTCCGATCGTCTTTGGGACCCCCCCACCCCCCGATTTCCCTGGAAGTAGTATCAATTTTGATATCAGAAAACAGCTACTATTTTTCTCATTGTGATCGTCAAATTTGAAAGCCCCTACAGATCCATTTCATTCCCAAGAGATAAACAAAAAACCGGGTTGTGACACTTAGGTACCTGGGTCACTTAGTGACCCTGATGAATTCCTCAGACTTGTACGGGAATAAACTGCATAATTCGGCAGTTTATTCCATAAACAAGTCGATGGAATTATAGGGTCACTAGTGACCCCGTGTCGCCTTTAATTGTCACAACCAAAAAAAAGTTTTTAGTGGTTAACCTACAATATTAGCACGGTATTGCATAGGGCTTTTGCAAACTGGCATTATTGCGGCTTCTCTACCATCAAAACCGTAAGTTTGTTTCCCCGGTACGTGATGGGGTGTATGTGCAAAGTGCCCAGTTCTCATATCAAGTAGAGACAAATTACCATAAATCGGAAACAAGCACTCAAATCACACCTGAAGTGAATACAACTGGGCATAGCTACATTATACCTTTTGAACCTACCCCGTATCATAATAGGTGCGGAAATATGTAATTAGGAAAACTGAAAATGCTGTCTTGTTGTTAAAAAAGATGATTCAGATTATTGTACATGGCAAAAAAAATACAAGCATGCTTCCCTTATATGCCCATGGGGACAGCTGGGCAAAATCAAAGTTAATTCTTTTCTACTTTTTTTAACTTTAAACCCTCAGAAATGTTATGTCTGTCTGTAAATTTGCATCGTCAGAAATTGTGTGTTCCTGTGTCCCTTTTAAAGTAGTATGGTTGATTCGATCAGGGTATAATGGGGCCTTTCTTAAAAAAAGGGGGGAGAAATGGGAAATTAACATTTCTAATCGGGCTCCCCTTGTACCAGCTTTTTTTAAGTATGAGATCAAAATGTTGTATAACAAATTCACTCTTTTTTTAGGATTAAAGGTGCGTGTTCGATCGTCTTTGGGACCCCCCCCTGATTTACCCAGAAGTAGTATCGATTTTGTTATCAGAGAAAGCTGTATTTTTCTCATTGTCGTCATTGAATTGAGCCCTGAATCCATTTCATTCCAAGATATTAACCCAAAAACTGCAATTTAATGGTTAACCCATCAATGTTAACAAACTGAATAGGGCTTTGCAACATGCATTCAATTGCTCTACCATCAAACCGCCGCAAGTTTGTTTCCAGGTACTTGATGGGCGGTATGGGCAACACAATAGCATAAATTGGAAACAAGCACCTTTAAAGGTCCAGGAAATGGAGATGATATTAAAACTACTCCAAATCTAGGACATTCCATTCCAATAAACAGGGCAGAAAAAAAAAGAAACACACTACCAGGACATCACTGAGTGAAACTATATTTTCATCAGTGTCATGACTAGATTCACACCAGTCACCGGAATTGTATTACTCTTGAAAATCAATCGTTTCACTAATGATGTAATAGCCAAATATGGGAATGCTTTCTAGCCTTCCTTTGTAGATTGACACAACCCTCAATTCTATTGCATTTCCTGGGACCTTCAAATATATAATTGCTGTTTTTGTGATCTTTACAGAATAAGTCATTTTAAGATTTTGCATATTATAATAATTGTATTATATTAATCATGCAATAAATCCTACATTTGAATGGAGAAAAGGAGGTCCGAGTAGTCTTTTCATGCCTCTGAGCTTGGGTATGATCCTGATGATAAAGCTACACATCAACTGAAGTATAACAAGGCACTGGTCTGGACGGGAGTTCTGTAACAGACCATCTATACACATGTTTGTCGGACGCACTACCGAATTCGGAAACATTCACGGATAAATCTGTGCCTATCAGTAAAGGTTTCCAAATTCATAAATGTGTCAGAAAAAAGTGTGGTAATGAGGGTTTAGGCTATATTGGAAACTCCAGTCTGGACAGTAAATGCTAATCAAAAAGTACTGCAAACCATTGCATTCCCGCCATTGTGATAAAGTGCCGGCTTTGCACTTTGCAGGAGGTATATTACTACTTGGGCGCCACATAGTTATGTTAGGCAATAGTGAGTCTTAGGGGTCATTAGGTGAGTAGTGGAAACTCACCCAAAGTGGCTATTTTAGGGAGTTTAATAGTCACCAACCCTTATACAACCTACATTTCATACATCAATGGAAAGTTAATGTCTCCTTTCAGATTAGGCATGATGTGAAATTGCCATGTGGGCCGAAGGTGGTTTTTGGGTGATTTCAGCCATTAAAAACATACATTTGGGCAAACCAAAAAAAATGATTTTGAGATATTGGTTTTTTGACATCTCAAACATTACATGCCCCATCTATGTAAATAGGTTTCGAACATATCTTGCGTCCCAGAACTCACAAAGGCCTTCTAATAAATTTTTGGAAAAATATACAGTAAGTATAGGGCGTATTAGGGTGAAAATATGCGTTTTCTCAACAATTCATGTTTCAAGACCTGAATAAGAGTTAAACTTTAGCTGTACATTCAAAACATCCATGTTTATGCTCGAAATTTAGACGGAAAATACTTGAAACTACCATTGGCATTCAGTTAAGGTTATTATGGTGACATGTCAAATCTGGTGCCATTATAGTCAAAGCAGGCGTTCTTGTGGGCAACAATATGAATTTTGGATAATGGGGTTTTAAAAAAGGCCCTATGGTCAACTAAGGAAAAGTGGAAACTCAATCCGTCTATGAAAAATCTAACGATCCATGCATATTTAAGAGTTCAACCAGTGATTCTTTGAAACTTTTAGCAATTTGAGATGATCTTGTGAAATATCATTCAAATCTCCAAATTCCTCAAGATTTTTCTAATTTCCTCAAGACTCCATCAACCTATATGTTATTTTAAGAAATCCTGTGCAATTTTACAAATTCTTAAGCAATTGGATGTAAGTTTTTTGCGATTTTATGGAAACCTGTGCGATTTAACAACATCTTGTGCGATTAACAGAACCTTGGTGTTTACAATCTTGGTGCGATGTTACATAATTATGTGCAATTTAGGAGATCATTGGCGAGTTTTTCAAATGTTATTGCCATGTTGATTGAATTTTTGATTAGCAGAAATCTGTGTGATTTTATTAATCTCCGTGTGATGTTTTGTTATCTTATACATTTGTGGCTAATTTTTTTAAAAAAAATGTTAGGCTTTAAGAAAATAATGGCCCCAATACTTTTTAAAACTTTTGAAATTTGGTCATTTTTGTCATTTTCGCACGTTTACCCCAGACTGACATAATGGGATAAAATGCCATTCGAAGTCACAACATACATACCTTTACATTAATAACTGAATGGCTATTCCAATGTAACAGGGACTATAATATTGTATAAACAACTTGAATCAACATCTGTGGAAGTAGAAAGTGTTATAGTTACTTTACCTTGTCAGTTGTTATGTTGTTTTTCTTGGCAGTACTGTACTTTTGTGCATGATATTTCACATGCTTATTTTGTCCATATCCCAATGCCATTTTGGCTTTCAAATTTCATATTTAAAGTCGTCTATAAAAGTGCAATCATTAATTCAAGTATCTAACTTATGTTGGAGACCTGGAAGAGTAACTTTGTTAACCTAACATAACATCCCATAAACAGGATTTTTAAGGGGCGATTTTTTTTTCAAAGGGGACTTTCCCTAAATTGCCTCCCAGGGGGGGGGGGGCTTTTGCAAAAGTGATTTTTTTTTTACCCAATTTGGAACCTTTGGGAAAAAACATATTTTGGGGGTAAACACCTGAAATTCTCGCTCCACCCTCGCAAAATCTGTTTCTTTTTTCCCCTTTTTTATCCGCTCTTTTAGGGTTTTGCCTTTTGTCATATTGTCCTTTTTCATATTTTTGTATTTGTTTTTGATATTGTCTTTTCAAAGATGAATTTTTGGTTTGGATATTACATCGTCATCATATTTGGGCATGCTCGCAACTCGCCTTTTACTAGCTAGTGCTCATTCACTAATGATACTGAGAAAGGGGGCATAATTTTTCATACAAGATTCCACCAGAGCAAGTTTAATGAAATAATTGCTCTTTAAATGAGGCCGAAGAAGATTTCATTTATGCTAAAAAGGACCTTTATGAAGATCGTCATTTAAATTAAAAAAATATTGGAATTTTTTTTTATCTTTTAATGCATTGTTGTTTAGTCCGATAATGGGCATTTTCTTTTTCTGAATCCAGTTTAAAACCCTGCCAAAATCCTAGACTCGCTGAGATATGCTAGAGGAAACAGGCGCGCCGGGTCGCGCGGGGACAAAAGTTGCGGGAGCCCGGGGCGGCCGCGGGTGGCCCGCGCCATGTCGTGCAGGGGGCCCGGACATGAATGACTGCCTGCGGACCAGGGGGCGCGTCCCCTGTCGGAAGAACTAGGGCCCCTATCCGACAAGTAATGAAAGTGGGGAGGACACGGAAGAAATGAAAGCAATTAATTGAATAAATTGTTAAAGCAGTTGTAGACAAAACAATCCGAAGAGAGAGAAAGAGATAGCAAATTTTAATTAAAAAAAATAAAGCGATCCAAATCGATATTTTAACTAATAAGTTGACAGTCAAATTTGTTTGCAACTGTTTTTTGACTTATCATGTGGCCCGTATATACCTACTAATTCACAATTGTATGTATTATACATACCGTACCAAAATAAGAAATTTTAGTTATCATGTAATATACATAATCAGGAATGGTATATTTTTTTCGCACTAATTCTTTAGTGAAGAAGTATGTAACATCATAAAACTACCAACATCTGGGCCACTGTCCCATGACAGGGATTATCATGCAGACCAAAGAAACCCTTAGAAAAGGGTATTTTTTTTGTGCACGATACGTACGTAAAGTGAAAAGGGCAGCAAAAACACTGAAAGTGGAAAAAAAGGGTACACTTTTCACACTTGAACGGGACTTGAACTTACATGATTAGTGTCCGATTTGTGAACCTTGATTCTGTATCGTATTCGTGTCATCATTTATGTGCAAGAGTAAGCTATGCAGAAAACACTTTCATAGAAAGCAAGTGTACCAAGAACCATATTGCATTGTTAAAATATTGCCAATACTTCTTAAGGGTAGGATTTTAACACTTGCCATTACTTTTTGAAAAAACCCTGTGTCGCGCCATGGTAACCCACTTGTCAATGGTCAATGACTAATACCCCCCCCCCCCCCACCCAGGGTCCGAAGCATATATGGACATTTTTAAAAAGGTAATGTAAAAAAGTTTTACTTTCATGTAGCTTTCATAAAAATTGATTTGAGAAAAAAAACATTTCCAGTTCAATATCACTCTACTTTGTATTTGTACTCTTAAATCAAAAGCTTTATTTTGAAGTTATAAGGCATTGATATAGTTTTAAAATTACAACCATAGATAAGGCCATGTTACCATAGATGTCAAAAACACTATTACCTTCAAAAATACTATTATAATTATTCCCAAAAATTGAATGTTGTTTTGACTAAAATAGCCCAAATTACATTCGTCCAAACTGGACCCTTGTGTAAATCCAACCTAAACTAATGGTATTGCAAGTATATATAGCTACATTTAGAACCTATCATGAAAAGTTGAATGCTAAGCTAAAGTTATCTCTTCTCAGGTTTTGGAATAATAAATTTGAGAAAAATTGCATATTTTCACTCAGTGGGTTATTTCCTATACTTTGTTACAGCCCCAAGAACTTACATGAGTTTTTCATTTGAGTAAGATTAAGTCATTAAATTAGCACATAAAAATATTATTTAAATAGTCTAAGTAAATGATAAAAAAATACTGTTGTGTGCATAGCTGGTATGTGCAAAGCCTTAGAATTCAAGAGAACCGCGGAGAAAGTTATGAGACGAGGGGATGGCAGACTAGCCTAACTCAAGGTGATGTGTGTTGGACAAAGAGATGGCGCCTACTGCATGTGCGGAGGGAGAAAGACTGTATATATAGAAAAGTGGAGATGTGCAGTAGGTTCAGGACGTCTGATTTGAATGGGCCTAGATTTAGTACACGACTCATATTAGACTGCGCTAGATTTTCTAAGAATTGTTGGAGAGGATATATAAAGCACCTGGTGAGAGAAGATGAGGCGGAGTATCACAACATTCTTAATTCCAAGTTATTAAGACGAGTTTTATAACATCGTGCTCCAAGGTATTAGCAGAGGTTCCAAGTTGACAGTGACAGTATCACAGTCTAGTATTAATCTCCCATTAGTGGACATTGTCATTAGTAGTCTCAGCTCCCAGCAGTTTCGTTCGTTGTGTAGCCGTGTTCGGTTTCCGTAGTTGTTGCCTCTGAGTATCCAAGAAAACAAGCTTACAGCACTTTGGATTATATTTAGTCGACCTCCGCTCTTCGGGAGTTATTAGAGCTAGTTTTTTCAGTAAAGGAAATCGTACGTGGACACTTCCCACTATTGGAAATTGGAGTTTACGCTGGAATATTCGCCAAGAGTCTTTGCAAGTTCGGCATCCTAATTGTAATCTCGCTGCAGCCCGCGTCGCGGCACACCCCAGGTAGTACGTTTTAGTAGTTCATAAATTAACAACTTATTATAGATAAAATCTTTGATTATGATACCTAATTGATGTTTGAATGAGGAGTGATTTTAAAGACACACAATAAAATAAAATATTTGTTTTTAAAATTGGTAATCAAGTTCACAGTGTATTGTCTAGTTATTAGGAGTTGAACCGTAGTTGTGAGGTGGTTTTGGCCTTGTCAAGGGTGAACGTAACAACTTACTAATATTTGGGCAACTTAGAAGCATATTGTGAGTTTGGACACAATATAGTTCTAAAAACCTACTACATGGGGAGTTATATAGTGTCAAAATACCAACACTCAACAAAAAATCATTTTTTACCAACATGTATTGTTTGTGACTCTAAAAGACCCAAAAATGACCTTTGGCCCATATTAACAGTTGAACATCATAACTAATCTGAATGACAATGGTAGACTCAAAGTATTTCAGCTCAATTTAGATTAGAACATAAAACCAGACGGTTTGAATGCAAAGCTAAAAAGTTTAAGTTTTTTTCACGTTTAGAAACATGGCCTTTGAGGTCAACATATATTTTCAGCCAAATCGACTATAAGGACTGGATATTGTAAAAAACTTAAGAAGCTTATTGAACTTTTGGCGACCCCAAAACGATAGTTCTGAAACCTTCTTAATAGATGGGGCATGTTAGATAGATGTCAAAAAATATCAATATCTCAAAAATCATTTTTTCCAAAATGTATGTTTTTGACTCTCTAAAATGACCCAACAATCACCTTTGGCTCATTATTGCAGTTCACATTATACCAATCTGAATGCCAATGGTAGATCCAAGTATTTTCAGCTCAATTTAGAGCATTAAAATTAAAAACAGACGTTTTGAAGCCTAAGCCTAAAAGTTTAACTATTTTTTTCCAGGGGGTTAGCACAACTGTGAATTTAGAAAAACGTATATTTTCAACCCCTAATACGCCTATACCGTACTGTATATTTTGTTAAACTAGAAGCCTATTGTGCGCTTTTGGGACACAATATAGTTCTGAACCTATTACATAGATGGGGCAGTTATATAGATGTCAACAAATACCAATATCTCAAATTAATCATTTGTTTGCCCCAAAATGTTGTTGTTTGGCCTAAATGACCAAAAACCACCTTCGGCCACATTGGCAATTTCACATCATTGCCTAATCTGATAGTAGACATAATAAGCTTCCATTAAGGTATGATGTAGGTGTATGTAGGGTGGGACTGTAAATCGACTAAAATGTTGATGCCCTGCTACTCGCTATCATGAGAAATCAAACATTCCCTGAGTTGACAGAAAATGAAGAAACTATTTTGGGTATATGTTACACTCACCCCCACCCAGATATTGGCCAAAGGCACATAATTATTTATTGCAAATAAGCAAGTCAATACAGATTAGGCCAAAAAAAAATAGATGATATTGTGACCAATCCGTGACAAAATTGTACAGAAGCTGTTTCAACTGATTTGAGTAGGTAAAGGGTGTCTAGATTTACAAAACAATATGCCGAACGGTGTCAGGCGGAACTTGGTTTTTCAAAATGCGTCCAAATGGCTGCCAAACATGGTAAAAATTCATAGAACAGGCATTAAAATCAGTTTGAAAAAAGTGATACAAGTTCCAAACAAACTGTGATGTTTATATGTTTGGTTATGCGAACACATACGTTGCAGTTCCATGCTGCTAGAATTTTCAAATCCAGATGGCGGCCAATATGGCTGCCAAATCCTTAGGAAATTTACACAAAAGTAGATAACTGCAAAAAGGAGAGAACATAGGGAATTAGTGTAGCATTTCCTTAGTTACTTCCAAGTGATAGCCTTCATTGAATACTTGGTACAAATATCATGGGTTACAGGGTAAGGAAACTTGGATTGCCGACCGCCCGAATTGCAGGGCTGGGTGGGAACTTGGATTTTCAAAAAATGGCATCCAAAATGGACACCCGCCGAACATGGTTAAAAATTCATAGATAGGAAATAATGAGTTTTAAAAAGTGATAATACAAGTTCAACAGTGTGATATATTTTATTATTTAACAATACGTGGCGTTCGATGCTCTAGCATATTCCAAAACCAAAGATGGCGGCCAAATGACCCGCCCAAGGTTTGGATATTACACAAAAATTAGATATAACTGTGAAAAAAGAGAACATTGTGATTGACATTCCCAGTGATTCCTCATAAATAATGGTTTTTAAAAAAGTATCAAAATGTCCTCATCACTTGTATCAACGTGTACTAATGGCTCTTCATTTGAAACGATGCATATTCCAAGTCCACGTGACAACCCTGTCAGAACATGGCTATTGTTTTGCATTAGGAGGAGTAGCTTAACAGGTCCGTGTCCAAGGCCTGGTCTTCAGCCTGTCAATTGCTCGCCTTCAACAGAATTGTCAAGGTGTTAGCGAAGTTCTCAGGCGGAGGGGCGGGATGAGAGGGGCGGATATTTTGTCTATCTAGATCGATGGATTGATGGTAGGGCCCTTCCGTTCAACAGGTTCTAGGCTTTTGCCCAGAGGGAGGTTCTGCGACCTCAGATACTCGGTTTATTGTCAAGCCAATCCTCTGCCACTCCCAGAACCCAATAAGTTTCTGAGGGGGAGACTGGATTTTTTGTCGGCAAAGGTGATGATTGAGCCCTCATGAGCAGAATGGCCCGTTAGGACATGCCCGGCAATGTTGGAGGAGTAGGTTGGTTCCTATCTAGGTGTTGTAGTTTGGCTGCGGGACTACTGCTTAGCTATCATTGGAATGTTCCCCGCTGCAGATACGCTATGAGGGGAATTCAGATCGACATGCTCAGATACTGCCACCCCTGATTGCCCCCAGTGTCCCTCTGGGTTCCAATGCCTCCGGCGTTTGCCGAGACCTCAGTAGAGTGGGACACCTCAACACAACATTGGAAGGTCGGGGCCCCTTCAGGACGTTAGTGCCCTCCCTGGCCACAGTACAGACGCGGCAAAGTCGGCAAGGTGTGAGCCCCAACCAAGGGCCCCATGAAGGTCGGGCCAAGGCTCTTCTGTTTAAAAGCTTTGCCAACATATCAACGTGGTCGAGCTGTGTGGCTATCTTTCTGGATCTGAAGCACTTGGCACTCTGACTAGAGAGAAAGTGATCAGGGTACCCCGATCGACAAATGACGGTAGTGACATAGCCCGACAAGGAGAGGTGAAGGAGTTGAAGGAGCCCAGTCTATGCAAGGAGACACAGCAAAACTACTTATGGAGCTGGCCCCTGGGCTGTGGGATAGGGATAAATGGGGCGGATTGGGATCAGGGGAGTATGACTACGCATTTCCCCCATTGCAATGCATTGAGAGGTTCCTGTCTGGTTCTTTGGTGGGCCTTCCATGTGATGGCTCGGCTCTGGTTCCCACGATTCTAGAGTTGCAAGTTAGGAACTTGTGTTACTCCATCAGTGTGGGGAGTTGTGGGGTATTGTAATCGCCGTCCTCCAGCCGACTCTTCATCCCGGTGTACAATCCGCGCTTCCAACTGACTGTCTGGCATATTTCCGCCCAAGTCACACACCCAGCGGGATTTCGAACAGGCCTGCGCGCTTACTGCTACGGGAAAGGCATAAGTCAACTAGGAGAGTCCTTACGATGCTCATATCCTTTGGTTGAGCTTCAGAAGCCCTTTCGGTATGCTGTGGTACCACTTTAGTGTCTAACTGCGGCACAAAGATTTCCGACAATCGTGCGGCTAAGGCCCGGTCCGGGAGAAAAAACGTTGGGCATAACATAAAAAACAAGGTCTAGTTCTTTGTGATAAAACCCGCCAGTGGGAGGTTGACACTCCATACTTGACCACCGCAAAGTGGGGCATCGTCAATGGACAAGTCAGATGTATTTCGGAAACCCCGAGAAGAAATGCCTTACTAGACAGACGAGGAGACTAGCTTTTCTTGTGGGTTTCAAATTCTCGATGCTAAGAACTGGAGCACGAGTGAAGGTCCCAACACCAGAATGAAGTTAACAAACCAGGTGACATACCGCAAACATGCCCGTCAGCAGATTCGCGAGGATCGGGCTATTAGAATCTCTTTCTGAAGGACCCGATGGGAGTTGCTCCAATAGCGGCTGCGGACACACCTGACTCTTTGGTCCAAGCCCTCGTGAAAGATTTCTTTTAGGAAATCCTCGATCTGCCATACAGATGCAGACAGCGGAGCAATCTCTCGATTGCACTCGTCAATAGAACAGATTACATCGCATCCGTAGAGCACGCCAAAAACATCAAACTAGGGTGGTCGGCTCTGGTTAGGTCCCATGATGTGCGTGATCACACCTCCTCTTTGGACATTTACAAAGGGCTCCTTGATTGGATATCCTGAAACACTATAGGGAGGAGTTCCGCAACCACGTTTCAGAGTTTAATATCCAAGTAATTATCGTGCAGAGAGGAGATATTGTTACTTTAGCACTATGTGCCGGTAGAAGTGAGCCAAGTCTCTCGTTGCGAGGACGGGGAGGATGCTCTACAGACTGGCCCCCCAAAAAACTATACAATCAATTTTTTTTTGGCCAAAAACATGTTATGTTAGGTATCTCAACTTGAAGTTTTACTGATCTTTTTTGGGAGCTCCAGCTTTATGAGATTTTAGTTGGTGTAATTGGGGGTCTGGTTCGAGTTATGGCCTATTATCTGAGACAGTTGAAAAACCTGTTGGGACAGTTTCGGCTATCATGATATCAACAAAGTTGCCATTGAAAATAACATTCAAGACATTCTTTGATGAAAATTAAAATAAAAGTAGGTATGAAGTGCTGACTTCTTGATTAAACTAATTTATAACTTATAATGTAGAATTGGTAATAAATACAACATGTAGCATTTGGAGAAAGTTCAATTCAAAACACTCTTGTTGTCTCAGCCTTTACTCCAGGTTTCAGCAGAACAGAGGTTTGTTGAACACTGCTTTCTTCACCATGGTCCTCAATGGCATCTCTGGAGCAGTGGGGAATAGGGGAAGGGTCAAATTGTCCCTCCACATTAGATCGTTATCCACAAATTTGTCCCTCCAACGACTTGTAGACTGTTACATTATTTTAAGCAGTCAAATTCCAAATTACCATGAATTTCATGATTATTGTCCCTCTGAGTGTGAGTCCCTCATTTCACCCTGTACATAATAATTTCTGTGCTTTCACGAAAATATATTGATGAGTTCAAGCATGATAATACATTCACTGTGATCTGTAACATGTTCTTTTGTTTGAAAAGGGTTTATCCCACAATGATGCTACCCGCCTAGTACCGTTAGTTTCTTGAACCTCCAAGTGAAACTGGCCCAACGGGTATTTTATCCTTTGTGTTCAACTGGAAAAGATCTCGCTTAGGGTCCATCAAATTGGATGGAATAAAATAAATGGTTTGATTGTTATAGTTTTTATTGGGACATTATGTAGTCATGGTGCATACCTTCCATTTCCTTCTTCCACCGCTGAAAGACTACCAATGACAATGGGATACTTGCAAAGTAAGTCGCGGAGGGGTACCATCAAGAGTTGTGATTCCTTCTTTGAAGTAGAGGGGGTTCCATTGGCGTTTGAAACCTACCCTCCACGACCTAACAACTCACTCAGAATGTGTTTCTCATCAACAAGGTGGTATCGCGGATTAAAGGGTGTAGAATTGGAGAAACACCAATGGGTTAGGGATTGTCCGTGGTGTATTGGCGCCGGTTGGATCCGCCCCGACGAATGTGTTTTAATGTGGTATAGAGGTTCTGGTCGGAGCCAAATGGACATTTCTTGACGGGTTTCTTGCCTAGTGTTAGGCCTAGCCTAGCCCTAGACTATCCTAACGTACGTTAGGTACTTTTTGTCCCCCGCCAACTTTTGGTGGCGAAGGGGGACTATAGAAATGCTCACCGTCCGTGTGTGCGTGTGTGTGTACCACGCGATATCTTTGGAACTAGCAGGTGGGTTGTCCATTTCGCAACATAGATGATCTCATAAGGCCGCTTGGTTGGATCCGAAGTGGGGTCATGGGTCAAAGGTCAAATGAGTCTGTGTCAAAAAGTTGGGAAAATAGGGTTAAATTGGCAATACACCTTGTCAACAGGATATCTTTAATCTAAGCAAGTATGTGGGTTGCCCATCTTTGCACCATATATTGCTCGCTAAGTAGGCGGCGGCGGATGGTCGGAGATGGGTCATGTGCCATGGGTCAAAGGTCAAATGTGGTCCAAAAATTACTTTAAACCTTGTCAATGTGGTAGAGGTTAGGATGATGAAACTTGGTGGGTGTGTCATTTCAAGGTCATGTTGATGTCATTCAAGGTCAAATCCCTAAACATGTGGTAGGATGATGGAAAGCTGTGGTGGGGTGTGTCAATATTCAGTGCCGAAATTTTCGGTCATTTCAAGGTCGTATCCCTAACTGTGGTAGGATGATGAAACTTGGTGGGTGCGAGTCAATATTCAGTGCCGCCAGAAAATTTTGAAGATAATTTCAAGGTCATTGCGGGAGTCATTCAAGGTCAGAATCACTTATGCATGGTTGTAAGGTCATGAAACCTGGTGGGTGCAGTAATACATTTTATGCCAATTTTTCAAGGTCATTGGGTCATGTGGGGCCATCCAGGTCAAACAACTCAAATGGTTGTTATGGTCATGGAATTGGTGGGTGCAGGTCAACATTGGGTACCAGAATTTTCAGGCATCTGGGGCCATCCAGGTATATCCTCACAATCCTCCCTGTGATCTTGAAGTTATGTTACTTTCCTCCTTTTAAGTACCGCGACGCGAGCGGGGACCTTTGTGGTTCGAGAAATGCCTTCTTGTTGTTCATAGATGCTAGCCAAATTTCTTCTAACCCCATCTTACTATCCCGTAAGTATCGTCCAATCATTGCTGCTGTATTTGATAGGTCTCAGTCTAGGTTGAACGTGTCATATTCAGAAAGATGAAAATACGAGAATTTCTCATTACCGATTTGCCAGGATATTCTGCACGTTGGTTGTTGTCTAGTACTACTTTTGATAGCTCTCTCATACACTCTCCATTGAACTTGACTGTAAAGTTGGCAACTGCGCACATCAGCATTACGTTCTTCAAATGATTCGAATGATGCCCAGACTTAGTGTGGACTTACGATGCAGAATTTTCAAGACAGGAAAGACAGAAAGTAAGATCGTAAGGGCTACCTGGCAATGTTGATACTTGAATTTTAGCAACCATAGGCTGTTATCGTGATTTCGAAGTAGTATGCTAACAACATACGGTAATCTATATTTGTTAAATGTCAAGCTTTGATATAGATCGCCCATTTTTAGGAGGCCGCGTGCTTTTGAAATTTAACGCAGTTGTAGAAATTTACTAAGGCTTTGGCAGCCATATTGCCGTATGTAGTATTAGTTTTATTTATTTACATATTCGGCTAAGACATTCAAAATTGAACAATATACAGCTATCAAGAGAAAAAGAATAAAAAAATTAAAATTAAAATTGCCGCAGGAGCTAGACAGGAGGAAATCAGGAGCAATAAACCGCTGTCATCCAAAAGATGTGTTGCCTCCGACTCACTGAGGCAAAGCACAACACAATGATAAAACAAAATATTTGAATATTGCACCAATTTTCATTTAAAAACAAGAAATCAGACGGCCATATTTCATTGAACAAAAAGAAAAACCCAACATGTCCAATAACCCAATTACCACAAACCACCAAAAACCCATACCCGATGCCACACAACAAACCCATCCTAACTAACTTAATAACCATAAACACCCACCCTCACAAAAAAGCAGACATTGTTGGGGAAATTGCAAGGAAGATATGGCAGACTGCAGACAACAAATGTTAAAAATACATTTAGAAAATAAAATACTTAGGAGTCCAAGATACAGCTCTTCAAACTTACTTCAGTGAAATGTTTTTCAGACGTTTCTTAAAAATGGTTTACTGCTATAAAAAATGAAAATCATCTCTGACTGGCTCAGGAAGCTCAGCCCACATAGGGGGAAAAATTGCAAGAATGGTTAAAATTGAAACTATCGGTTTTTGGAGTTTAATCATTAAAAAGCAAATGACGGGAGTTTACAGACCAGTTGCAGAAATGAATGAACTAGTATTTAAAAGACAAGTTGCGGCAAACCAGGGTAGAGAGGTATTTCTGGCTGTGGGCCGTTCCTGAGATTAAGTTGTTTCAGACGCCCTTTTGATTGATCACCCCTTCTCTGACAAGAATAAATCTGGTAGCCTCTTGGATGGTTCCAAATTATTTTAGCTGATTTGGATGATCTGTACATACCAAACTGGCGAGCAAAATCAAGAATGGGCAAAATACTAGAGAACAATAAAGCTTGAGAAGAATATCTTTGTTTTGGTTGCCAAAACAACTGTTCTGAGGGGGGGAAGCCCAACAGTGATTGCCACTTACTTCTTAGTAACACTGGACAACTTGTTCATTCCATGACAAAATCAGATGATTATCTGAAACCCCAAGGAGACGTAAAACTGGAAACGTAGAAAGTTTTGTGTTAGAAACAAAATGTACAGGGATAGGCTGTTTTTACGGCGACAAATACACATAACTTGGCATTTCTGTGGATTTTAGGTGGAGTTGCAGTGTTTCTGACCACCAGTAAAGCTTGGCAGGTCATTTTGGAGGAATTTGAACATCTGAATCTTCATTAATGGAGCGAAAAAGGAAAGTGTCATCTGCATACTGGAAAATTTTAGATTTCAAATGAAAATGCGTCATGACAAAACATTGAAAAAGCAGGGGCCCCCCAAGATGACCCGGAGGCGACACTGAGAGAACAGCAAAAATCAGACATTTGGCCACGAAAAACAACCCTTTGCCTGCGGTTAAAAATAAATGCCGAAATCCAATTAATAATGGCCCCTGAGCAATACATACGGTTTTGCAACTTCTCCAAAAGAACTGCATGGGAAATGGAATCAAATGCGCGGCTATAGTCTACAGAGACTAGGTCAACACACGCCAGCGTGGTGAAGTACGGCGCTCCAGAATTTGTTCCAGTCACATAGAGCTTCACTGAAGGGCGAGGCACAGATTTACCAGGAGGAAAACCATGCTGAGTCAGGGGGGGGGGGGGGTAAAAAAAGACCTTAGCTATAAGATGATGCGGGTTGTGGTCAGAAACAATGATCTCCAACATTTTGCCAACAATGATGTAAGTGCAAGGCCGATAATTTTAGGATCACAACGATGGACCCTTTTGTATACGGAACAACATTTGCAGTCTTCCAACTAAGCGGTGGTTGCCAGAGGAAATAAAGATATGTTAAAAATACGTGCAAGAGAGGACAGGATGATGGAATTAGCACACAATTTTAGCCAATGCGGCAAACGAAAATTTCATCCGGGCCGACTCTGCTTTTCGGGGAAAGCTGCTTAAGTTTTTCGAGAAACCATCTAATTGTTTACAATAAGGTTGACTAATGGTTGAAAACGGCAAGCTCTGGCGATGATGTAACCTCCCTGACATGATCAGAATTAGTGAAATAGCTAGAAAACCCAAATCATTAAATGCACTTAGCAATTTCAGCAGGGTTGGATGTTTGGGTTGCCATTAATGACAAAAAGATTTGAATCGGGTTCAGCCGTGGGATCGTACAAAAGACCAAGGAAACGTTAAGATTGTCATTTTTTGCAAATGTGTTTCCCAGTGGGAGTTATAAGCACGTTGTTTTGTATAATTGAACGGTTGTTTAATTACGATATTTATCCCAATCAGCATCACTATTTGGTCTGCTTAGCTTTTGATATGCATTTTTGTTTCTCTGTGCTCATACATTTCAATTCTCTGGGGAAAACCATGGTTTATCTACGTTTTTTAGTTCCTTAGGAATTACATGATTACAAACTGAAAACATATTTCGGTTGTTTAAGGAGTCCAGACCTGTCTATGGGCCCAGTCACATGAAAAACATTGTTTCCAGCATTATGCTAAAGTAAGATCATAATTTACAACGTCAGCACCAGCATATTGATAAAAAGTACGGCGATGTTGGCAGTATCGGGATTTACCCCTGAATTTAAACGTTATCATATGGTGATCAGAAGTGGCTAGTTTTTCGTGAACGTGGACTCATGTCGAAAAACTTTTCGGCACTTGGAAGAGTTACACAGATCCGTAGTGATGGTGTGCCATTTTCTGGGGTACGGTTGTAGTCAGTGCCATTGCCGCAAACCAAAGATTGTCAGAGTGGCCCAGGAGCTTATGATGAAAATTGCTATGAGTCACACTTGGGTCCAAAGTCTACATTAAACCACACGTGGTTTGGAACAGCTAGCAGCATGGAAATATATGTATGGTTTGTAATGACTGAAAATATTCACACTTTTGTGTGGAAACTGTATCACTTTTTAGTTAGGAAAACTGGATTTATGTCAATTCTATGAAGTGTGATCATGTCGCGGCCATATTGGACGCCATTTTGAAAAAAAAATCCAAGTTCCCCCCGGCATCCTGTACTCATATTCAATGAGGGTTATCACTTGGAAGTACTAGGAAAGCCTATCACTAATTCCTGTGATAGGTGCTCTCTTTTCGTAGTGGCTAATTTGTGTAAATTTTCAAGGATTTGGCAGCCATAATGGCGCCATCTTGGATTGGAAAACTGCTAGCAAACATTGGAAATGACATGTCATGTATTCGGCAATACCGAATATATAGTCACACTTTTTTTGGAACTTGTATCACCTTTTTTCGACTTGATTTATGTCTTGTCTATAAATTTTAAGATGATTTGGCGGCCATTTGGACGCCATTTTGAAAAAATCAAGTTCCCCAGCCTGCATCGGCGGCATCTTGTTTTGGTAAATCTGCGACACAATTTACCAATCCAATCAGGTTTTTGAAAACAGATTCGTACCCATTTTTTCGCAGAGGAATCGGATTATTTGGGTTACTACAAAAAGAAATGTGAAAAATGTCGCAAGCGAAATGCGTTAGTTTTTGTTTTTTTTTTAGAATGTTTTTTTTTTTACTGCATTTTTGACCCCCTTTTTCATATGCAGAATTCTCATTTTCCCCCTGAAATTTAAAAAATCAAGTGAGTAAAAACCTTGCGGTCAAAGACCAATTTAAACAACATGTGTGACGGTCTTCTGAGACAAACTTGTTTGTTTTTAGCAACCGAATAAAGCAAAATCGGAAACTTTTAGTCAGTACTGTCCACACGGACACTTATTACAAACACGTAAAGAATGGAGAATCGTATCTTGGAACACTGCCGGGTTCTACGTTTTTCTGTCAATTCTTCAGTTGGAAAAAGTGACACTTTGTGGGATTCTACAGACTATCCTTCACTTTCAAGCTATTCTTGAATTTCAAAGATTTGACTCTTTCTGATAAATCACTGATAGTGTTCAATGCCATTGACCTCATTGATCCATGTTTTAGAAATATGAATATGTTAGTGCCAAAGAATTTTGTTGCAGTCATTGAGAGGAAAGATGACAATTTGAGCCCCAATTATTTAAAGAAATCAGAGCAATATTAAGATTAACCTTGGTGATGACCTTGACATTTGACGATCTCTAACAATTATGGTGTAGGAGTACAAACTAGTAACCTTTTTTAATCCTTTTAAAAAAAACACTTTTTACAGCAAACCAAACATGTTCATATTTGACATCTGTGAATTATGATTTTTTACGCCCCCCCTTTCTGAGATTCCGCCAACGAGGGGTCTGCCCATGAGGGGTACCCCTGCTAAATTGTTCATTAACTTTCATGGAAGACAAATTTGTTTTTAGGTGACCCCAACTTGAGAAATAATGCTCCGTTTCAAGGAATTTGCACCAATGACCCAAACTGACTGTCGGATAAATCAGTTAATAGCAGGGACCTAGTAGAGAGGACCAACAACGACAAAAAAAAACACCTCTTCTGGGTTATTATGAGAATCCTATTCTAGAAGTTGGGGAAGAAGGTTTAAGATGTTTTCCTATGTTTTGAAGGGTGCTGATCAGAATTTTGGGTCCAACCTCTGGGAAATGGTGGGGACTTTGTAAAATAACTGGGTAAAATTAGTACAGGGATAAATTTGGAAATCATAGTAAAAAGGTGTTTCAATGTGCGCCGATGTATTGTCTCATCCA
>JAMKCH010001819.1:0-54084 GCA_023653785.1 Ophioderma brevispina
ACTTTCCAGTGACCCACACCTTATAAGAGGGTTTAAAAAAATGCCCCGTGGAAACACAGAAAAAAATGTCCTGCATTACTTACATTGGAAAATACTCCATAACCCATAAAATTTGCAAAATTTTCCTCGCTATGCGCGGTTTTAAAAGGTAATTACAGACCTTTATAAGTGTAGGGCTTCTCCAGATTTGAGAAATGATGACATTTGTCATTGAACGTTGCGACCAATCTTGTACTATCTTTTACGCATGCATGAAACGGCCCGTGCACCAACTTTGACGTGCTTCATTCAAAACTTAGCCTTACACCAGTTTATCTTTTTTCAGACCGTTACTCAAAGTAGGCCTATATTACTATTTTTATAATTAACTTGCAATTTTAAATTGAGTCTATCAACTATCAAGTAGGAAATATGCCTTGAAAACTAAATACTCCTAAATTTCGCCTGCACACCCCCATCGCTTACGCAGCACATGGCTGCATTACGGTCATTACAGGCAAAAACTAAAAAATAAAAATCTGATTTTGCTTTGCAAAACGGTTGGTCATGCATTATAAAATAATATTGTTACCATCAAATTTGCATGAGAAAATGTGTTTTGGAAAGTGAACATTGCAAGGGTTCCGCACTTTGCCCGCACTCACCCCGGCAGCTCGATATACGTATAAGCGTACAATTCATTGACACTTTGCATATAACAAATGTTAACCCATCAACTACATTTTACTTTTTAAATACCAATAAGCATTATTTCAAATTTTTTCTATTAAATTTGCATGGGAAAATTTGTTTTGGAAAGCGAACATCGCAAGGGTTCAGCGCTTTGCGCGGGGGACACCCCCTTCCGCACCCACCCCAGACAGCTTTATATACGAACTTCCATGAACACTTTATGCTTAGTTCAAACAAAACTTAAACAATCAACTATATATGTTACTTTTTAAAAACGTTGATCATACTTACAGAGTGGTCCAAAAAGGTTTACACTTTTTGTCTTAAAATTTCTCAAAGTGGGTGGACATATCGTATCCGTTGGAAGAGATTTATAACCTACAATATCTTGTTAGAACCTGGTGAAAATGACGTTGAAAACAGAACTCAAATTACAAAATGGCGGCTGTGTAGAGAAAAATAGTCAAAACCCACTTTGCACACACACGTAAGTCTATATGGGGCAATCGTGGTTAACAATAATCAATACCATAGTGTGAACTGTAGACCTACTCAAGTAACAAACTCGTGACCACCCTTCAAGTTTGCGTGAGGTGTTTACCTTTTGAAAATGAGAGAATATTTCAATCATGAAACTGAACCAAAGAGACGTACACTTGAATCACTTGAATACACTTTCAAAAAACTAATGTCCCTTTACAAAATAATTAAGTTGATTCCAATTGGAGAGAATTTTAAATTAGAAGGGCTTGCATTCCTTTCTTGTCAATCACTATATCATCACTTTTGAAAGCTGTAGCTCAGTGTTTAGCTCTAAAAATAGGGCAATTTACAACTGAGGATTTTTTTTACAGCAGAGTTAATAGATACCAAGTTCCATGACGGGGTGCGTTGTTAAATGTTGAGTGCATCAATCTTGCTATAATGCTCACCAACAGAGTGTCATAGACTTAAGTTGTGCAAAGTGGTTTTTCACCTTTTTATCCAGATGGCGGCCATTTTGTTCATTTCAGTTTGTTTTCAACGCCGTTTTCACCAGGTTCCAACAAGATATTGTAGTTAATTATTCTTTTAAGTAAATTTTGGTATATGTCTAGCCACATTTGAGAAATTTGCACAAACGAAAAGTGTAAAACTTTTGGACCACTCTGTATAAGCATTAAAAAAGCATTCGATATGCACATGTTAAGTGAACCACTTATACAAATTTCAAGTGTTTATATCAAATTTGCATGGGAAAATGTGTTGTGAGAAAGCGAATATGCAAGGGTTCAGCGCTTCGCGCGGAGGGGGACACCCCCTCGCCCCCCCCGACCGCTTGATATATAGGAATTTACATGAACATTTTATGCTTAATTCAGACAAAAGTGAAACCATCAACACATTTACTTTTTAAAAAATCGTTGATTATACCTATAAGCATTATTTAAAAAATTATTTGTATCAAATTGCAGGGATTTTTTTGGGGGGGGAGGGAACAGTGCAAGGGTTCCGCGCTTCGCGCGGGAGGGGACACCCCCTCCGCACCCACCCCCAACAGCTTGATAGATGGAACTTTACATAACTTTATTGCTTATTCAGACCCAAGTGACCCCTCACTACATTTTACTTTTTAAAACAATCGGATTTACCTATAATCAATTATTTCAAGTATTTGGGATCATTTGCATGGGATTTTTTTTTGGGGGGGAGGGGCACATTGCAAGGGTTCCGCCTTCGCGCAGGAGGGGTCACATGGTGTCCTGGTCCATATGGTTCCCTGGAGCATATTTCGGTTTCGGGCCAAAATCTCAGAACCAGGACTGCACGCCGTTAAAAAAAAACCGTATGCTCTATGTAGCTACTATGCTAACACGGACACTCATTAGCCAGCCGCCGCACCAGCTTCATTTGCCTTCCCTTCCGCCGGCCCCTGAGACATAATCGGAACAAGCACATTTAAGTAGCAGCCCAAGAAATTGATAGTTGCGGTACAAAACTTACTCGGAAACACTTAATACATTAAGCATGCATCCTGTTTGACAGATTGTAGTTGATTCCTTGCAAACAGTTAATGCATCTTCAAATTATTCAAAATTCTGTTTCTGCGTTTCTGGACATGGCATGATTTACCACCTTGTCATATCTTGTCACTGACTTGACTCAAGGGATTTTACTATGATAGAGCAACCCCCCAAAGGCATACTAAGACTTGACCATTTGCATTTTTCCTGTTCTAAAGCTTTTCCATCAACATGTGTTGATTTATTCATGTAATTGTGGGTCAAGTGAGCAAATTAAGGATACACACATTGTAGTATTTTTGTAGGGGCTTGCCCTGGTTATTGAATTAAGTAAGTTATTGAGGGTGAAAAATCGGATCATAAGGTCATAAATAACACCTGAATCATCACTTGCCTTAAAAAAACACTTTATTCAAAAACTTCTCCTTGATTTCTTACTACACACAAGCGGGGTGAAAGTCTCATTTATTATGCAAAACCAAAATAAAACAAAAAATTATCAAACTGGCGACACAGTTTTGACAACTGATTTGAAAATATTTAGCACACTAACTACATTCTGTGTAAATTTTACGAAATCATGCGGCAAATATGATTTTTCCTACTAATCTATAGTTTTCCACCTATTCTATGAGAGAATGGGATATAGAGGGCGCATAACATAATTCCTGCAAGGATTTGTCTGATTTTGCAAAGTAGGTAGCTATGGCATGTTCCTACTTATTCGTTCGTCAAAATTAATTTACCACTGCCTAAAATGCTCTAAAAGAAGAGAACAATTTGAATGCGGTCAAACAACTGTGCACAATCATCTGATGGTATCAGTTATGAAGAGGAAATCTGCATAAGGCCGCTAACTCGACCAGCACGGATCCAAGCCACTACTTAATGATATATCAAAGAGATGCATGTACAATCGTCTAAGTCAAGGCCCCTTCTTTTGGGGGGGGGGGGGCTTTGGTGAGGCACACGGTTTGATCCAATTTCACGAACCAAGGAGGACAACATCACAATAGACTGGATGGAAGCAGTGATGGAAGCCAGTGAAATCCTGTAGTATGGACGCCAGTGAAATCTGTAGCTGATCATCCATGCCAAGCGTGGATACAGCTCAACCGCATGAGCACAGGAGTGGGCCACTTTAAACAGCATGAACCTATTGAGGTTTGCCCTGAGTCTCAATTTGTGCGTTTGGAGGAGGATGTTGCCTCCACCATCCTTCACATAGTGCCCTGGGTCTGGCTGAGATGAGGACTCCACATGCACTCACAATTGCATGGGGTGTACACTGTATATCAGACCATGGTGCGCACAATGCTAAAATTTTAGCACCAGATGTTATCACAATTTTGGTTTATGAATTCAAAATTGTTGGGGATGTACAGTATTTTTCAACAAGTGAAAGTGGATGTTTAAACATAATTTCTTTTGACATGAAGGATTTTTGTGTTTTATTGTTTGAATGTCATTTTTAAGGACAAAGGATTCTAATCATACCGCATGTCCAAACACATTAAAACCCATGTGGTGGAGATCATGATTTTTAGAAATGAAGAAAACCACAACTTGACATGAATGAAAGTTTGTTTATTTTCTAGGTTGATTGTAAACCAACTCATTTTTTTACATTTTGATTTATAAGAAATACATAACTAGTAAAGAGCGTAACATATTCCCTTTTATTTTAATCTAGAAAATTGGGATGTGGAACTGAAAATGTCCACGATGATATGAGGGAAAATAGGACCTAGCCAGATGATATCAAAATCCCAACTACTTCAAGTTAAATCAGGTACCATACTCGTTCAGGCAAACAGAACACACACATGTAACATAAGGTGCTATGATACACTTTTAAAGATGCGGGTGGGGGGGGGGGGGGGGGGGGGGGGGGGGGGGGGGGGGGGGGGGGGGGGGGGGGGGGGGGGTGGGGGGGGGGGGGGGGGGTGTAACCAAAGAATTGCAAGACAGGATGCAAACAAGGATTATTCATCATGCCAAGCACCCAATGACTGAACCAATGAATCATTGCACACTCCTGGCCAGGTGGAAAGGTAGAGTATAGAGATTTTGTCCTCACAAATTTACATGAACTTTAAGATTTCACATGTTACACAGGCATGTTTAAGGTTTCACTTGTTGATGTTGAGAAATATTCCCTATAAATAGGTGAAAGTGACATGAAAAAACAATTCATCAGTCCATACATACATACATAACAGCATTTTTAAATGCTGAGAGTGCTTACAGAATAAAATTACTTAAGCTACAAACTTAATAAATGTACATACAAAGTACAGTAAAGGTGCAAGATAACTTTAAAAAACAAGTGAAACATACAATGTAAAATAATAATTGTACTATAGGTAATATAGTGCCTTTAACAAGCACTGTACGACAAGAAATAGAGAAATGGCCTAATTCATGGCGCAATGACAAAAAGGGCCATTGCAATAAAACGCCGAACTAGAGCAAGGACAACAAGGACAATCAACTTGGGTGTTACCACACAAGACAACATGGTAAACAAAGGACAACAATTAATACAATACAATGAGCATTGCATATAAAAACAACATTTGAAAGGTGCATCATACCAAACTGAAAAAAGGTTTGAGAATTTTTGAAATAGCAGTCGATAAAGATTGTCTAATAAAATACAGGAAGCTTATCCATTCTTTGATGCAGATACTGTGAAGGTTCGATGCACCAGCTATACTCAGCTACTAGTGATAGGGTAGTCAAGGCGAAGATGAAGCCAAAAAAAAAAAGTTGTATTGGAGTTAACCCGCCCGACCCTAATTTTGAAAATCAAGTCCTTGTACAAAAGTATACTACCCCAATTTTTTGTTGATTTTCAAAAATCTTATTTTTCAAGTTGTTTTTACCCGATTTTTAACTGATTTTCGCAATATTTTTTGTGTTCTGGTGTAACTTTTGGCAAATTCTCTTTAAGAGTTCAATAATTAAGAGTCAAAATAGTAGTATCAATAGTAATATAATTACATAGACTATGTGTGATGATTTGAGGTAGTTAATGAATTATTAAAAAAAAAAAAAACACCCGCCATACCCTATTTGAAAATTATTGTGACTCCATTACAACACTTTTTTTTTGTGGCCTAATCAGTGGAAGAGTGGAGTTGTCGTTTTTGGTACATATAAGATAAACAATTCAATAATAGTTGGTCCTGGTTGTGAAGGCATTTATATACAAGCAAAGTAATTAAAAATGATCCGTGGTGGATTGGTGCCAGTTGAAGTGATTTCAAAGTGGTCCAGGGGCTGTTGTCCGATCAATTTCAAATACATACGTGCTGCCCCAATTCTGTAGACATTGAAGGTGAGAAATATAAGTAGATGGGGATGAGGAGAGAAGGCTGTTGCAATGATCTAGCCGTGAAGAATTCAAAAGATAGTGCAGCCATGGTGACATGATAGGTTGATCGAGATATTAGGATTCTGGCCCAATATTCGTAACATCAAAACAACAGATTTGCAAACATTAGTAATATGAGATGACATGGTCTTGTGAGTGCAAAGAAAGCACCCAGATCTAATGGAGTTTTGCAGGTTAAAATGTTTCATCTTTCCTAATAGACAGTGTTACATTAAATTGGCAAATGTTTCTAATTATAATTATATGGCGATGCAGCCAATGAAGAATTCTGTTTTGCGTTTATTTAACCTAGTTGGTTTTTTTTTCTTTTCAGGCATCCAATTTGTATATTTCAGATAAACCATTTTGGAGTTGAGATAAGGCACTGTCAAGTTCTCCCCCACTTTGGGATCAAAAGATTACATGTTACCTGTGTGGTCATCGGCATATACATGATGAGAGACACGATGCGGATTAGTAATGTCACCAACGCGAAGGGTGTAAATGGTGTAGCCAACAGGTTCAACAACAGAGCCCTGCGGTAAACAAAATGCATAGTAAGCGGCCTGAAAAGCTGACGTGCATAATCAAACTTTGGTAGACCAATCAGCAAGATAAGCTAGGATACTGAGCAAAACATTTAGCGTGGGCCTTGACACAAATTTGTTGAGATAAGATTGTGAAATTAAGATATTGTGATCAATCGTGTTCAAAGCAGTGATAAGTCCAGTAAAACAAGAACAACTTTATGAGCATCAATTGAAAACATAATGTCATTTTTATCCCCTGGCTTGAACAGCAGAGGGGGATATGGCGAGGGTGCAAATGTCCATATTTATGTATTTGTATGTATGTGTATGTATGTGTGTGTGTTCCAGTTGGTTAGGTTTTGTTTTTCGCATCTCCTTCGAAAAGTTTAAGTCCAATTTAAACCAAACTTGGGGTTAAGGTGCAATAGGTATTCCTTCATATGTGGATGATGTCAAAGGTCATCTGAGGTCACCCAGACTCCCATCTTGCCAGGGGGATGATGCAAGTGTAATTGCAAGTTGCAGTATTTTTAACTTTAATAAGTGCTGATTCAATGCTATGCCATGGTCTGTAAGCTGATTGGTAAGGGTCCGAAGGTGAATAAACATCCCCAATAATGTTCGTGAGACCCGTGAGATGCAATCTTTTTATTCCAAGTGAGTTTTTCCCGATTACAGGGATCGACTGGGACCGGACCACATTGGTGTAAAGCAAAGAAAGAACCGCTATGCTATCTTCTCCGCCGTTTTCAACCCTATTGTACATAAATAGTACACGCTCATAACTCTTTAATCAGGCAATCTTAGCAGTTCACCCAACTGAGGTCAAAGGCCCTTGAGCATGATGATACACACTTTGACACTGCCTGGTTACACTTTCCTCTGTAAACTCTCTGCAATGGACCCAGGATTGCAACATAGTGCATTCACATTATGTACATCATAAGATCTCATTTTTTCTTGTATTTTGATGAAAGTTGATATGTCAGCAATAACACTTGAAAAACTGGAAAGAAGCATTGTTAAGATGTTATTTGAACAATAACATCAAACTGAAGAGCCCTATTTGCTTTGTAAATATAGATGTATATGGTTAATGAATATTCATGACAAGTGCATTAAAACACAAAAATGATTAATTCATGTGGACTTCCAGGTAAAATACGTAGACATGTCTGCATCAGAGAGATCTAAGAAATTCTGCAACTCAGCATATTTTTAAAGCTTTTACTGATTACAGCATGATGGATGGGTTATTCTCATGTTAATGTGTTTTGACAGCAAAAAAGGGACCTTTACCCTTGTGTGGAATTTTGGGTGCGATCACACCCTCACAACCCGCATCTGGGCCTCGCGCACTATGAGAGATTTTTAAAGCTAATAGAGAAACTAATAACTTACTATGTGAAAAAAGTGATCCTTAGGTTAAAAACAAATGTTGCTTGTTCCCATCATTAATTCTGGTCCTGGACTTCTCCACCATTAATTTTGGGATAGGGTTGGTTGGGCAAATATTTTTGTATCCTTTTATGTAATAAATCAGACAAAAAACTGTAAAGTTGAGCTTAAATAAGGGTTACCATTTTGAACATTTGTAAGATATTTGCAACTTCACTTTTTTAAAAAAAAATGATTTGAATAAGACTGTTTGAAAAGCGTGTTTGGTGTCATTTCAAAATGTGACAGCTACGAGAATTTTTTCTGCAATTTTACAGTAAAAAACATTCCCCATTTTTCAAAAACAGATTAGGTGATAGGAACCACATTTTGGACCTCATGGTTTCATAAGGTGGTGACAGATTTGGGACTACTTGAAGTCAGTAAAGTTTACTTGTTGCTAATGAGAATATTTCTACAAGCCTCGGTTGGTTTTCACTACATTTCAAGCTAGCCTCCGAAGGATTTCTCCAAATTTATAATCTTAGTGCTGATTAAAGGGGGTGGCCCCATTTAACTCTATAGTTGTCTTCTTGACTGGAGACCTTTGACCCCAAAACCCATCTGTAAAGTTTTGCACCAGTATTTAATGTTTGCTGTGCCTGCCCTAAGGCAGGAAGACACATAGGGATCACTTTTACTCAGTTGTTTTAGTCTGGTGTTGTTCTGTTGTGTTGTTGTGTTGATGTTGTTGTTGAAAAAGGGTTAAAATTTGCTGGTAATATCATCAACTTTGATGGATTTAAACAAAACTTGGGTCACAGGTTCAACATGGCACCCCCCACTTTTGATGAGGTCAAGGTTCACATGCCATGGTCAAAAGGTCATGTGAGGTCAAGTTGTCGTAAAATAGGCTGAAAATGTAAAAGTGACCTCATTTGCAAAAAGTTGAAGTTCAATTGGAACCAAACTTGATCATAGGTGAACATGAGAATAGATCCCTCATTGCTTATGAGGTCAAAGGTCACATACCAGGCCAAAGATCATGTGAGGTCAAGTTGTAAATAGGCTGAAAATGTAAAATTGACCTATTTGAAAGTTGAAGTTCATTGGAACCAAATTGAATCATAGGTGCACATGGGATCCCTTCATTGTTGATGAGGTTCAAAGGTCACAATCAGGTCAAATGTCATGTAGGCCTGTCATCATAACGCGACGACAGGAGACACAAGCGGTCCGAGGACCGATGTATTTTTTTTAATGTGAGAGCTAAAAAACATTATTTGTGAGCACCATGAATTGATGGGGGATCCTGGCTACCTGCATGGAAATGTTTTATTCTATTTACATTACAAATTGTGGGGAACAACCCAGCATAAAGTTTATTTTTTTAATGTGCTCTATAGAGCATAGGTGGTCCATTATGTAAAAAACGAACCATGACATAATATTCCAGAAATGTTCTCTTTTTCAGAGATGTCAAACCCAACTAGTGATGCTTGGTGCTGATAGCTGTAGCAATGCCAGGTAGCAGGAGCATGACGGGGAGGTAACTGTGGCTACCAAACGCCCGTCCCTCTGACTGGGGTAAAGGTCTTCCCACACTACAGACAGACTGGTTGGACAGTAAAATCAACCTGCCGCTAGACATGATGGGTCTTCCATTAACGAGGGTTGACAAACGAAGGACGTAAACTCACTTTTTGGTAATTTTGATTAGGTTTGGTACCAAAACAAATCCGGTCGGTAACACCTACAGATTCTGAAAACCATGAACCCTTAAGTCTACTTCCTATTGCTTAAAAAGCAAAATAACACTTCACCAAATCCGCAAAGGCGCACACTTTGTTTACTAACAGAAAGCCTTAACTCTTAGTTACGACCTTCTGATGGTAACTGTATTTGGCCACCAAACAATGGATGAGGCTTCATAGCTTGCACAATTGCACAGAATTTCAACAGCTGTTAGCTCCATATCCCACTGATGATTGTGTTTCTTTTAAAAACATTCAAAGTGGAGACATGCGTAAACATCTGATTGAAAATGGCAATCATAGCATGATTGAAGATGTAACTCACAGATTCCCGCTTTAAGTTACCATCAGAAGGACGTAACTCAGCAACTTAAAGAAATATAAAAATTCTTCGTTCTGCGTTGTCATAATTAAAAGTGTTCTTTGTTTACTAAAGTTTAAGTTTATATACGTTTGGTACAGGTACCATATATGAGCTTTATGAGATGTTCATTTTGATATGAATAGATTTGCGTTTAGTAGAAAAGAGAAAATTATTAAAAACATCCATTTCTCAAAAAGCAGGATTTTTGGAGTAAGCTTTCTGATTGGTCAACACCTTGATAATATAATAAAGTCGTGAACAAAAGCATTGTACAATAGAGTGACACTGATAGGTCAGTATTTTGCTTAGGCACTTAATGCCTAACATTCACAAAATAACATTAACGTACATGTAGTTGTATATGTGTAATTGCAACCAGTTCTGGTTGTGGACGAGAAGACAAAGTCAGTGAAGGACACAAGAATGTGTTTATAATCAGAGTTGTAAAGGATTGTCTACAGATTGCCAAATATTACAGGTAACCAAATATCTGACTTGATATTTTTTGTATGTGCAATTTTTTCCATCAACAAGATGTAATAGAATGTCTTTATAATCAGGACAGTTATCTTGTGCTACTGTAAATTTGCCTCAATTTTATCCCCTTGGTTTAAAAAGCCATGGGGATATTGCGACGCAGCTTCCTTTCCTGTATTTGTGTCTGTGTGTCTGTGTGTTCCATTTGTTAGGTACTTGTTTAGTTGACTAAAAAGGTGAACTTCTACCAGATCCCAATGTTCAAATTTAACGAAATGACACATGTGGGTTGTGGTGGAATACAGGTAATGCTGACACACTGTGTCATGATTATTTGTGAATAGGCTGAAACTTGTCAAAATGAGCTATGATTTTGCAAGATATTGCAGACTTACCGGGAGGCGCACGCCCCTCCGCCCCCTCCTAGATCGGCGCCTGATAGTATCAGGCCAAGGGTTATACCATTAAACTGTTCGTAGAAATAAATTGAATGTTTTGCACTGCCCTAAGAGTTGAAAAGTACAATTTATTAATGTGCTGGCCAATCTACATAGATCAGATTATCATGCAATGAACTAAACAGCTTAGCTTCTTGTGGTGTTTGTAATAATCCTTTCAGGATTGCTGCTAGGCAAATTCTTGGGCCTCACACCCCACCTGCGGAACTTAGGGATAACAGATTGGCAATTACTGACCTCCCTCGGCAAACTTGTGTGCAGACAGACGAGCTGATATCGGGTTGCAGTTTCATTGAAAAACGGCCTTGAAGGCAAGACATCTGGCTAGAAATCTAGAGCAGGCTCCAGTCAGAATGCTAGGTCTAGCTAGCTTTTGAGCAATGAGTTTCACTTCACTGTGCTAAAACAAGGAACCGCTGAAGCGAATTGAGCTAGAAGTGACCCAAAAGTCCGGTTAAAGTTGTTAATTAATGCACAATTTCCGCTTCTCCCTTGGAAGACTAATTATTTCTCCCAAGGGCAACCCTTGAACCATTAAATGGACCTCCAACTTAGGGCTTCCGAAGTACTTGTCAGTAGGCAGACTGTAGCTGTTTTCCTTAGCTGTACCTCTCATTAAGTAAAAGTTGTCTCTTATATATTAAGTTACTGACAGGCACACACTCACCATAGATTAACTTTAACTATCTGTATTTTCACAGGTACTTTGCTACCAGCTGCATAGTAGACAAAATTTCGATCCATAGAGCTCACCAAACATTTGATTGTAGTTTGCTCTTTGTTGATTGTTAATGCTCAAAGGTGCGTGTTCCAATCGTCTTTGGGACCCCCCGATTTGCCCTGAAGTAGTATCAATTTTGATTTTTTTTTTCACTGTCGTTCTGAAATTTGAGCCCTCAAATCCATTTCATTCCCAAGATAAAAACAAAAAAACACTGTTTCAATGGTTAACCATCAATATTAGCACGGTATAGGGCTTGCAATATGCATTATTGCTTCTACCATAAGAACCACAAGTTTGTTTCCCACAGTAGTTAATGGGGTGTATGTGCAAGTCCATACTCTCATATCAAGTAGAGAGTACAATAGACATAAATCGGATCAAGCACTTCTAATAATATAAGCTGCAAAAAAACCTTTACATGCCTTTTTCTGTAACAAGCTAGAACACGCATGGCCAAATAAGTAGAATCACTCAAAATAATAGCATTGAAGTTAAAGATCACTTGAACGAAAGTACCTTCAAAGGTGCTCTCAATACAAGTGCATTGTGGTTTAGGAGTTCCATAATTTACATAGCTAGGTGGATGAATACCATGCTTTCATAGCTTGCAATATTATATAAATAATGAATGTTTATGAGTGCAATGGTAAGAATATTTTCATGAGGTGAAAGATGGAATGTTCCATTCAATGAGGTGTCAGCCAAGTTGAATCGAATATTCCATCTTTCACCGAATGAAAATATTCTTTCCATTGCATGAATGCGAAAACATTCATTATTTGTTTTATATGAGACCTAAAATAGATCCTTGTCATTTGATATTTTACTTTAAACAGAGTGTATGTACAATGTAATTGAACAGAGGAAATTATGGTACTTACATTTCTTCTGCTTGTCTCTGTAGGCCACATTTTCAAAATGTCAACTTGTCGAACAGTTCCAAAACTTGAAAACATATGTACCAATGATAAATCCATGGTGATTCTATTAAGAACTGTAAAAGTTTACAAGTCCATGAAAATGGAAGTGCTGCACTGAAGACGATGTTGCATTTTGGATATTAAAGTTGGACTCTTGCAAAATTAACTGTTCTTGAGAGAGTGTCAAGAGAGAATCCAATGTGTCATCCTGTTCTTCAGATGCTGTAGGGCCAGTAGGCTGGATTGTACTACATGTAGGCCTAGAAGTTGTTGGAGAATTTTCTTGCATCATTTACAAGCGATTTTAGCACTCATTTCCTTCTTATCATCGCTTGTGCTAGCATAGTGCTTTAGCGAGGATTCCGATTTGTGACCAGCAACAGACATAATGTCGCGGCTCGCAAAACCAGCACGATCCAGGACGGTCACTGTTGTAGCTCTGAGGCTGTGGTTCGTGTATTTGGTGACGCAACCAGCAGCTTCAGAGATGGCGTTCACTTTGTTTCCCAGAATGTTGATGCCTACTGGCGCATTGCAATACCATGGTCCCTCTGCTGGAGCTGGAGCTTTTGGACGTTGCCAAAGGCAATCAAGTGCAGGATTGCCAGAAATGTAGAGACTGGGCACCTACTTGATCCCGGGATCTCGTACATGAAGCCGCTTTTACCGTCGTCCTCATTTTCTCTCCTCGCTTTAATTGGTAAGCATGTTGCGGCGTGTAATGAAGCGAAGATTTTGCTCATCCGTTTGAAGTACAAAGTCATCCCCTTTCATGTCACAAAGATTTTTGCGTCCTCTGTTTGCGAAACATATCATAAAATCCATGAACACCTTGTTCTGCAGATCCAATGGTGTTGTAATGTTGAAAGCTTCTGAATCATATGTCTTGGCCATGTTGGTTTTTTTTTTGCGCTGAACGGACCCCTTACCTTCTTCCTTCAACTTAACCATCATTGCTTTATATGCTGAGTTGCTATGATGAAACTGGTCTGATTTAGTAATATCAACATCTCTCACGGTTTTGAAATGACGGTGTAGCCCGTATCTGATCCCGTGCATTAACTTCTTCATGTACAAATTTCTGTCTGCTTTCCTTAGTCCGGCGAAAAATTGTGGTAGAAATTCGTCCAGTTCCACATCTGAGAGCGCTTCAACAACAGATAAGGAAGACCCAGTGAAGACTGCATATGCCTCCATTTGCTGATAGCGAACTGAATTTGTTTCTTTGTGTTAGAAGCATCAGCACTGTCCAAAAGTTTGCTCAGATCGTCGTCTGTTACCCGCACAAACTCTGCCATGTTGTTGACAAACAATCTGTTTCGTCATGGTGTCAAAGGTTGCAATCGACAGCCAGCGGCAAAGTTCACGCTATGTATTTACATACATGCAACTTTTACATAACTGGGATAGAGGCATGCAATGGAACAAATGAATGGAACTAAAAATGCACGGCAAATGGAACCAAATTTGCATGGTAATGTCGTAAATTATACAATAGAATATTTTTCAATGAAATGGGACTCAATGTCATGTGAACTATAATCTGCCAATCAAATGACAAGGATCTATTTAGGTAGCATATAAATGGTACCATGTACTTGGTCACTCCATAGCTATTCAAGTGGTACATGGTGCTCCAGTGAAGAATATGGCTATGTATAGTAGTTATCAGTCAAAAAAAAAGATTAGTTGCTTGTTCATTGCCCATTTTTTTTCCCACCGTGTCATTTGGTCACAAAATGTTTATTTTTAATGCCAGTTCCAAACCACAAAAATATGCAGTATTCTACTCAGTCTGAAGAGAAGAGAGCAAGGAAACAATGGGTTTGTTTGTTTTGATGTTTGTTTTTATTGTTTGTCTTTTCTTTTTTTTACCTAATCAATAAATGTTATCAATGCAATGGTACATGAATTGATGGGATTTTCCTCACATTGTATGAAAAAAGAGAAACAATAATCATTGGTAAGATTTGGACCACCATCAAATCTGTTCTTAAATCTTAGTGCAATAGGTAATGTGGTCCTAAGTGAGAATCAAAGAGTAACTTTCTCTCTTTACCTTTCCTTTTCCTTCACTTTACATCACAGTGCCCCACCTGCAATGTGGTGTACGTGACAAAGCAAAAGTAAAGATGGGGAGAAAAAGTTTCTTTTAATCCTCTATGACTTTTAAACTAGATGGAGATATTGCAACATTGTATTCTTTCAGTGTGTGTATGGCATATGTATGTATATTTTTGTTCCATTTTGGTTAGTTGCCTGGCATAGTTCTAGTTTGGTTAGTTGACTGTCTAGTACTCTCATATGGAAAGTCAGACATCAATTGCAACCAAACTTGGTGACAATAATATTTGGGTAGAGGCACTGTAGGTCAAAGGTCATCTCGGGGTCAAAAGACCAACTAAAGGGGCTCCCTCCCAGGTCAAAATTCCAGTTGACCCCAGCTGAACTGCTTTCAACTGGAACCAGTTGAAATCCAGTTGATCCCAGTTGAATATCCAGTTGAATCAGTTGATTCTGTGACGGAAAATGGAACAATTTTCAACTAGGTTTTTACTTACCAGTTGAACTCAGTTAAGACCAGTTACAAACAGTTAAAAACAGTTGAAACCAGTTAGTTCCGTCACGGAAAATGGAACAACTTTCAACTGGGATCAACTGGAATTTTGACCTGGGCCGCAATGAGGATTTTCAAGTTTAACTTTTAAGTAGTATTTTTAGAATGGATGTCCCTGCCATGAGGATTTCCAAGTTTAACTTTTAAGTAGTATTTTTAGAATGGTGTACCCTTGTCACCTCAAAGTGCTTAAAAAAAAAAAAAAAAAAAAGGGATTTTCCTCACATTGTATGAAAAAAGAGAAACAATAATCATTGGTAAGATTTGGACCACCATCAAATCTGTTCTTAAATCTTAGTGCAATAGGTAATGTGGTCCTAAGTGAGAATCAAAGAGTAACTTTCTCTCTTTACCTTTCCTTTTCCTTCACTTTACATCACAGTGCCCCACCTGCAATGTGGTGTGACAAAGCAAAAGTAAAGATGGGGAGAAAAAGTTTCTTTTAATCCTCTATGACTTTTAAACTAGATGGAGATATTGCAACATTGTATTCTTTCAGTGTGTGTACGGCATATGTATGTATATTTTTGTTCCATTTTGGTTAGTTGCCTGGCATAGTTCTAGTTTGGTTAGTTTGACTGTGTAGTACTCTCATATGGAAAGTCAGACATCAATTGCAACCAAACTTGGTGACAATAATATTTGGGTAGAGGCACTGTAGGTCAAAGGTCATCTCGGGGTCAAAAGACCAACTAAAGGGGCTCCCTGCCATGAGGATTTTCAAGTTTAACTTTTAAGTAGTATTTTTAGAATGGATGTCCCTGCCATGAGGATTTCCAAGTTTAACTTTTAAGTAGTATTTTTAGATAGGGTACCTTGTCACCTCAAAGTGCTTCACCTGTTCCACCCCCCCAAATAAATAACTCCTATAATGATATGTTCAAGCCGGATAGGTCCAAAATCAAATAGATATTCTGTCTTAGTGTTTTATCAATCTTGGACAATGAGCATATGCCTTAAAAATTTTATATAAAACAGAAACTAACATCAAAACTGGTTTCTCTAAGTAATTAATAATAATAATCATAAGAGCTTTATTTCAACAAGGTTTTTAAAACATGTTCAATATACAAATATTGTTCTTCCAATGTAGGGCTTAAAATACTACAGATAAAACATACATTTTTATTTTACATTTTAAAATTATTAAAATAAACAGAAATATACGTAGAAGTATATACATGGTTCAAACAAATAATTAAAAATGGCGGTAGTAAGGAACACAGGAAAAACAAGAACACAATTTAAAAAAATCCATTAAAGTCTCGCCAAATAGAACAGGAAATAAATAATACCATTTTACGAAGTTATCGAATTTAAAACGCATTGCGACTTGAGAAAGCAAGGTTTCACATTCCCTGTTACATGCTGCCTTATGCTCATATGAGGCTGCCTTGAAGTTCCTCCCTATTGCATAATAGCCTTTTGTTGCTCCTTCGGGCAGTCATGTGATTTGAGCCGGTAGTTGCGCCCTGTTGTGGACCATAGTCACAGTGAATTATAACATGCTGCATGAGGTGTTATGGAAGTTTTGGCCGCAAAGATTTTTGGTTGACACATTCCAACCATTCAGCAATTAATATTGAGTTCAATAACTTTGTGTGATTGTCATCTTCATCGAATTTCATCAGCAATACTTGCGTTAGAGTGCCACATTAAGGGGAAGAAAACAGGAAACAAGGAGAAAGGCATCATCAGCCAATTTATTTAGTTCCATTTACAGCGGTTGAGACAAACTCGGGCGCAGGCTCGAGCTATTAGAAATTAACAACATCGACATCTGAATCTGTAGCTACGAGACCAACAACTTCATCAAGAAGTGTTCTTCTGCGGTTTCTGTAAATGCTACGTCGTCGGAAATCAGCGTCGGTTGTCTTTTTCGTGTCAAATTCTGTACCTGTGTAAGTTTCGTTACGTATCGAGGGTATCCAGGCAAGTTCAACCAGCGCGTGCAGCACGAGTGTGTCGGCAGGTAATTCGGCCTTTATTTCGCGACCAGCGGCGGCCATGTCTAGTGTCCAGGGGCCCCCGGAGACAGGTTTGACCAAGTGAGGGACATTTAATAGTTCCGAATACAAACAAACCCGGAAAGTGCGGCCCATTTTCGCGTTCGTCGGGAGATCAGGGATTCAGTTGCAGAATTGGCACATTCGGTAGGAGAGAGCCAACCCGGAAGTGGAAAGTATTGTCAATGCAAACCAGTCTGAAATAGGAGCCCAGTTAGCCAAGTAAGAAATACAGGTATGGTGTCCGGGGCGGAATGCAGGCCATATGGATCGGAGCCCAATGATGCAAGCAAGTAATGTGGTGAGGATAAATTTTCTGTACTTGGTAGGCATGCGTATAGAGAATCTACATTCGCAATGTGCAAATAAGTGAATCTTCATTGTTGCCTCCAAACTGTAGTTATAATTCAGGGAGTAGAATAGTAACACTAGTGGTAAATGTAAATATCAGTCATTCCATAGGCAAAATAAACTGTCCTAGTATTTGTGATCCAATCTCTCAGTCAGTCTCTAAATCACTCAAAACAAAAATAATAAATGGGGAGTATGTTGATATTGCCAACTTCTTGACAATACAGAGTGTCTGCAGGGTGAAGCGCCCTTTGGATTATGATGAAAAAGGACAGTGATGATAAGGTTGTTTTGTATGGAAATCAAATAAACAAAAGGCACATTTCTCAATAGATAGTTGGGACTTCGCATTCCTAGGTTCTCTTCAGTATTTCTCGAGGCTCATCCACACAGAACACAGGAATTGCTGAAATACGCACAGGTGATCAGGACGAGCATCTCGTTGTGGGGGGGGGGTTGGCGAGCATATGAAACAATTCGCAGTGAGACAGCAAAGCCATACAGGAGGAAGGGTCATGGGCATATAGATGGTGAGCTATGGGCAATGTATATTGCGTCACCTGTAATAGGTTTCTAAAAAAAAATAAACCAACCCTTGTGGCTGAGAGAGACTTCATTGGCCAAAGGTCTTGTGCTCGAGTTCAATAGGAGAGTTGCACACGTAACAAGGCAGCTCACAACATCAGTTGGGATATGTCAAGCTCAAGGGCACGGGGGCTTATGCATGCAAAAAGGAGATTAACAAGTCAAATCTTTGTTTCAAAGGGTCTCTGTGGATTTGTTGCCAAATAGACATCACCAGCTATGCTGCCATATTTGGATTTGTACCCAGATAAAGTCGCGGCAGAGATTATTCGAGAAGGTTCATGTTTGGTTCAAGGGGCTTTGGGGGGGGGGGGGGCTATTGGTGAGCGCAAGGCGAGGATTTAAAAACCGTAAATCAATTGATCTTCCGCAAGATAAGGCGATTGAGAAGTTAAATAAAGAAATAAAGTTAGGCCGTGTTGCTGGACCATTTTCATCTAGGCCTTTAAGAAACTTGATGGTTTCGCCAATTTCGTTAGTCCAAGGTCAGAGCCGGGAAATGATAGATTAATTAGGCACCTTTCATTCCCAGAGGGAGAGTCAATAAATGATGGCTCGTAGGCTATGTGTTTGTTTCATTATACAAGTTTTGCACAGCGATTTGAATTAGTTGTTAGTGGCGGGGAGGCGGAAGAGGCGATACTGGCTAAAGCAGATGTAGGTCTGTGCGTTCGACTTCTACCAGTTGCACCCTAATGATTGAGTTATTAGGAATGAATGAATGTGTCAATTAAATTTTTCGTAGATAAGGCTCTTCCCATGGGAGCTTCTTGTTCTCCCGATAACTTTGAACTTTGGGTCACTAAGCGTGGAAGCTGGTTTGGAAAGCGCGGGTGCCACTATATGACGACGACTTCCGTTAAGGTCCGCAAATGACCTCCGTTAGTCACCAGTTTGCGATTTATTACTCAATACTTCAAGGTGTCTTAGCACATTTGGAGTTCCATTGGCAAATGAGAAAACGTAGGCCAGCAACAAACATGTGTTTCGGGGTTCTTGAGATTGACTCGGAAAATCAAATTGTGACAATCCCGAGGATAGCGGGTCCTCTATCAAATTGAAAATTGGAGGAAGCGCTCTGGGCATCAAAGATTACCCCTTAAGGCTTTGCAATGCACTAATCGCGGTCGTTTGTCTTTTATTTGTAAAGCAATTTCGCCAGGTAGAGCCTTTCTTCGGCGCTTAATTGATTGTCTTTGGAAGGTGTGAATAGTCAAAATTAGGCAACGGTGGGGTGATACGGATGATCTCCGTTTGTTGGTTAGTATCATTAGGGACTACAACGGAATATCTATTATTCCAGATCAAATTTGGCTAGGAAGGAAGATATTCAGCTATCACAGACGCGTTGTAAAGGCAGTAGGTTTTGGTGGATATTTCAGGGAAGGTGGTTTAATGGGAAAATGCCCACAAAAGGTAAAGGATATATTGCAACTATAGCTTGGATGGAGTTTTTCCCATCTTAGTGGCAGTTGTTCTGTGGGGGTGGGCACCCAGTTGAAAGGAGGTATTATTTTGCGAAACAGATAATCAAAGCAGTTAGTGCAAATTTTAAATAGGAGCTGAGACTTCAAAATGCCCTGAAATCATGAAATTGGTGCGGTTTTTTATCCTCCCAGTGCTTTAAATCAACATTTCATTTTGTGCAAAACAACATTCCTGCGGAAAGGAAACTCAACATTATCGCGGAACCTATCCATTTCAGATAGCCCGTTTCCGAGAGAGGCAGCTCCATCAGCGGATACAGAGGCAAGCAAGTCCAACAGTTCTTTGGAACCTTTAGACAAATAGAGGCCAGAGGCTACTTGACGCTCACTAGCACAAAGACACTGGAGCTCTTACACAGAAGCTATAAATAATTTCATGAATCAGATTGCTTGGAGTTTTAGTGCATCCCTGGCCAGCACCAACTTAGATGTGGTGGCATATATTTCCTACCTTTCAATGTGTAACTGGGCCCCATCAATTTGCTCTCATTTATCTGACCATGAGCTTTGGTTCACAAAATCAATAATTGGTCAGACCCAACATTGCTTTTGTGGTTAAAAAGATTGAAAGAAGGTGGAGACGTTGAATCTAGTTGTGATGGTAGGCGTCCTATCACTTCTCTTGTTCTAAGACGTCTGCAGAAATTCTGCCTTCAATCTGCAATTCATCTTATGAGACTATTTTATTTAGGCTGCATTTCCACTGGCATTTTGATTGGATTTTTGAGAGCTGCGTGAATTTTGTTGTGATAGTAAAAATGGCGATAACTCTAAAGTACTAGCATCAAGTGATGTCGTCATTGAAGATGGGGATTCATCGTCGTTTGTGAAAGTAGGATACAAAATTGTGTCCTTTAGCTGCCATGAGTGCTTCAGTGCCATTAGACCTCCAGTAGGGGGCCCCTATTTTGCATTTTGGAGGCGAACCCTAACAGGTTTTCAATTCCGTCATATTTTGAAGAAAAGAAAAAGTTTGGAAAACCTTGAGTGCAGCTAATGAATTTTCTGGTCACAGTTTTAGAATAGGTGCTGCAACAACAGCAGCTATGTGTGGGTTTCAGACAGATGAGATAAGAATTATGGGAAGATGGAAGTCATCGGCTTTGAATATACATTAGACCTACCGCCTCAATTTCATTTCCTCATGACACAAGTATGTTAAGGTGAAATTGTTGGAGCAATGATACACTAGTGATCTCAGGATTGTTACCTGGGTAATATGTAAATGCGAGCTGAGTTTCTTTCAGCATGCCAGACCCTGAACTACCCGTTCATTGGGGGATTTCCTTGGGTGTGACTAATGTTATTACTAATACATTTCTATTTATAGGATATTTGTGGCAGTGCAGTGTTATTTTTAAGGCTTGTTTGTTACCACTTCCTGCAGGATTTCATACCTTGGGAAGAGCTGTGTTTGATATATATTTTGTTATATAGTTCAACAGGCCATTGAAACATTTAATTGCTGCCAATATAAATGTCAATGGTATGTTTGAAGGTTTTACAAAAATGTTTAAAAATATATAATTAACTTTCATTTCTTCTTGTTCAGGCATAGAATTGTTGGGCCAGTAACAAGTATCTTTAAATCATTAGCCCTAGTGGCACAGTATGGTTCCCTTCCCTTTCTGTTTTATTTTACTATTACAGGCCCAATGCGTTACCTGGATCATAGGGGACAGTATTGTGACACACGCAGGGAGAACAATTACGCAGATAAATGGAGGGGCATGTTTTGTGGAGTGGCTTACGGTGGGGATAGAATCGGGCCTAAGTATCGATTGGGTAGCTTTTGTATAAAAGAGATACCCCATCTAATTTGCATGGGAACAAACGACATCTTCAAAGTTCGCTGGTGAAATCAGACACAGAATTCATTAGCAACGTTAAGCTATAAGGGAATTTTCCCGACGATTAGAATTATTTGTTCAGATGTGTTACCAAGACGGGCTATGTTGGGGAGTAAAAGAAAGGAGCAGGGAAGCGTTGTACTTTTGACGTTAACAAGCAGGCTCACAGACGATGGAAAGATGGAAAGGAAATGCACATGTCATTAGGAGTGCGCATTTTCAACCCCAATGATGATGAGCTATTTTTGATAACGTGCACCTTTCAGACTGGGTAACACGCTTTTCGCGAAGCACTAGCCTAGGCTTGTCCTTCTTCAACGCTTCCCTGCATTTGTGTACTATCCTCCTAAGGAATTTTAGTTCAGTGTGGTTCGGGGGGGGGGGGGGTGGGGTAATCTGCAAAGTTTCTGGCTCAGACAGAATAACTTGTGTGGCAGAAAATTTGGAAATTTAAATTAATTTACATCCAATATTTTAGCTAACATATTAGATCACTCCAGATGATCTTTAGCCAATGTCTAATCTAATGATTAATAAATAGTTAAATTATGTCACAGGGAAACAGAGTGGTGAGGCCAGACGATCATTACTTCAGCCCTGACAAAACTGCTGTGTAAAATCGCTGAAGTAAAATTAAGTGACAGGAACAGCTGTGAGGCCAGGTAAGATCATTACTCAGCCCTGACAAAAACTGCTTGTATATATTTTGTGTAAATCTCTATTGTTTGAATAAGTAAATTATAGACCAGCTTAAAGATTAGACGTGTGCATGGGCAGCATTTATATAGGAATGGTCAGTATATGAGTTGCGCAAATTGCCATATAGGAAATAAGTCCGGAGAGGTGAGAGTTCTCCTGTCTGATAGATAGTCATATTGTATGAACTTCTCTTCATGGGGTTCAGAGAGTTTCTTGATCAATTGATATCTGCATATGTATGCAAGGGACATAGGAGGGTCATGGTTGATATTGAGGATCTAGGAGGTTTCGGTTTTATATGTGGAGACTAAGAGAGTTTCTTGTTAGGATGATGATTTTTAAGGGGGAACTGGAATTTGGGGTGTGTGTGATTAACAAATTGTCAGCACCAATACAGATGCATAACCCAACTTTGGTCTCCTGCGTTTGTTCTTCGGTCTGTCAGGTAATTGCACAATTTGGAAAGGTACTTGTTAAATTTGGCCACATAAATTTAAGCGGACCTAAAGACCAGAAAGTAAAAAACAAAAGTATGCACATATTTTAAAATCAGAAATGGTTTGGTTGGTCTTAGTTATGAATAAACATGGCTTAAATAGAAAAGCTCAACATAGGAACATCCAAATATTTAAGCAAAACCTACAATGAACAATATTAAACATCAGACAAAAGTGTAGATTGGTTGATAGATCCAAACAAATGGCTAACTAGAAAAAACCCGCCCACCATAGACACATCCAAATTATTTAAACATAGCGTAAGCCCATAAAGTAGTAAACAAATGAAAATGAACAAGTTATATAAAATGGGACGCAAGATTAAGATGTCAAAACAGAAAGAAAACAAAATTAGAACAACATTTTTAGCCAAGCCTAATAATTTGTTTAAATTCTATTTAACACAAAGGGAACAACACTAACATTTTAAAATTTCCATAGGATGTATTCATTGCATGTGTCTAGACAAAAATAATATAGTTTGAAGGGTCATCAAAGAAAAAATTAACATAAGCTTGTGTAACATGAAAGTCAAACAAATAAGTGCAACTTAATATCATTTTATCATTCAACAATGATTGTATATGCAACAGATCATCATCAAAACCTGGGTTTCTCTTAAGTAGTTAGCCATGTTCTAATGACTGACTAAAAAATACCAATATCATTTATCAACAGCTACCATTTTAAGGTTTCCATAGGATTCATGTTGTTTACAATGTTGTTTGTTATAGACAAGTGATGTTCTATTTCTCAGGTTTAAAGGGACAGGAGGAAGATTTTTTTTTGAAAAACACAAATTTATCCCAGTTACACTTCACAGCCTGCTTCGACCATCAGGACAATTGCTATCTTATTTTTAGAACAGATTTAAGTAATGGCGACACAATGTTGAAACTAATATATAGTAGGGACATGGAGAGCTAATATCTCTGCAAAAATCAGACAAATCTATTGGGGAATCTGTGCCATATATATGTTATAGCGACCTATATATGCCCAATCTACATAGAAAGACATGGAAAACTAGGCCTTTTAAGAAAAATAATATTTGACCGCAATGATAGGTTCGTAAAATTTACACAGAGATGTACTGAGGGATCTAAAAATCCAACATCAGTGTCAGTGTTGTCGCCGTAGATAATTTTTGTTTTATTTGGGTTTGTCATTTAATAAATGAGACTTTCAAACAGCTGTGAATTGATGGTGGTAGAACAACAAGAAGCCTTTTGAAGGTTTATGCGTCAAACAAGAACAAACGACAACCCCAAATCTGTGTTTCTTTGATTCCTGTCGTACACAACAGAACATTCAAAAACTATCATCGTAATGATCTTATTAGATAATATATAACGACGGCATAGTTAGCTTTTTCACTTTAGTATGCATTTCAAATATGCACAAAACTCGCGGTTCAAAAAAATTGGGGGGCCTTTCTGAAATGTCTATGTCTCTTTATGCTATTCAAAGATACCATTTTTTAATTGCATTATTGAATTTGTGACTCTAATGTTCTATGTATGTAGTATTAACTTTGGATAATCTGAAATAATCTCTGATGTTCAACATACTTCATTGTATTATAGAAATAAATGCATCATTTGGTAAACCCATGCATGTTTTAGTCTTGGTCAAGACGATTCGCTTGTATCTTTTTCACCAGGGAACTGTTGAAATCATATCCTATAACCATGACTACTAAGTATCGTAATCCAAACTCGGCTGAAATCCCACAACCAACGATGCCAGTGCAGTGCTGCAGCTACTGCTGTGGTCTTCATTGTTATTCGGTATTAACGCATTTGAAAAGACGAGTGACGCTGCACATGCAGACGAATTTCTGTTTAGTGAATCATCTTGGCTAGTTTGACATTTTTTTTTGTGATTGCTAAAATCTTTGCAGGGGGTTGTTTTTCCAAATACGGGCAATGATGAATTATTCAAGCCGATAATGACCAATCAAAGATGCGATGCAATGATGAAGTATTACTGGATCAAGATTTATTCATGAAGCGTGACCTTTGTACATGCACACGTACAGAATAAACCGTACCTGACAATGCGGATTTGCATAAGTGGTTTGGCCCATAAGGTAAATGAAAATACAGAACGAACAAGACACGAGGCTCCACCTTGCTGTGAGCGGTTCATGGAAGTTAGCAATTTCTATTATGGGAGGAGATTCGCGTGTGGTGTTGACTTGTGAACAGTAGTAATTCGTAAGCGGGAGTGATTCGTACACGTGGAAGTTATGAAATAGACCATTTTCATTTACAGTTTTGTATGGGCCTAAGACCCTGTGTGTGTGTTGAGGAGGTTGAATGGGTGCCAGGCTATAGGCCCATTCTTTTATATACAATTTGTAAGAGTTTGCATGGGCTAAGCTAAGGCCGTGGGGAGGTCAACACATAGCCTATCGTCTTGAACAAGACTAATGCATGTTCAGTAATCTCATGTTTAAAATACACAAATCTAGGGGAAAACTGGTGATAAAGGTTTCAATGCTGTATAAAAACACAACCCATATCTAATGATGATAATGCCATTGTCAACATAGCAGTATGGCCTCTAGAAAGTGGAGGAAAGGGAAATGGATGAAAGGGATACTTCAGGCTGTACATGGAATAAGGTTGAACTTTTCACTACTTGAAAATTAAGTACGTGTGTGACACAGAGTAGAAGATAACACTGATGTATCAACAGGTTATCCTGGATTGCAGCTTCTTGTAATTGATATGGTGTAAAATCCTCTTCTTGTGCATTCGTACATGGTTTTCATCAAATACATTTGTGCTTGATACTCTTGTGCACCCACTATCAGGTACAACCATCACACACTGATACATTTGTGAATTGAAGAGGTAGGTTTAAACAGCTTATGATATAGGTCACATGGCAACTCTTGCCCATGGCATATTACCCTAATGCAACCACTACATTATAGGAACAAAAATCTAAATTTGTATAAAGTTCAATAGAATTTGACTAGAACTTTTAATAAAGAATAATGTAAAAAAGGGTTAAAATTCAGCTGGGTAGTAAAATTGTATGTTTTCTATAACATTAAAATAGGTCACTGACACAACAGCTCTGCAATACAACTAAAGTGATTTCATCCTAGAGAATAGACCAGAATGCATTGTGAAAATATCTGATTTTCTTCCAGCAAAGCTTATAGCCTGGGAGCTAGCAGACATTTGTAACACATCTCAAGTACAGCACAAAATCAATAAAAAGGATCAATTTCAGTTGTACAGGGGTCAATTTTTTAAAGTTGCTCTGATTTGGATACAAAATGGTGCAAATTGTTGGTTGAGCTCATATGACTAAAATAAGGAATAGTTTTGAGTGTCTCAAATGCTTAGTTACCAAAGTAGGAGGAAACAAGGTCAAGCTCCATTGAATGCAATGGACGCTGAACTTCTGTGCCCCTACATCGGTAACGATTTTTGCTGTTTTTAGCCTATAACTCGGAAACTTTAGGCTGTAGATATTACAAACTATACCTTTGGTTAGGCACATAATGTGGTATACTTTTCAACATGATTGGATCAATTTAAAAATTTGACCCCTGTACAAACTTTGTCTTGGCCCCCTCTTCTTCTTAAGGCACCATTGCAGCACTTAAGAATCATGGAATCCAGGGTCCCTGTCAGACTGTCAACATATCTAAAAACTCAAACATTTTGTACTTGAGATGTGTTACAAATGTCTGCTAGCTCCTGGGTTATTACAGCAAAGCATTTTTTTTTATTCCAATACATGTTATCTGGAGATTTTTATAAAGTGATGTGAATATATTAGAGCTAAAGGTCAATCAGAGATTCTCGGTCCATATATATTGGACAATATACAGTGAATTCATATGCATTAGACATTCACAAGATTTCTTACTTGGTATTTGGCTAGGAAATACCTAACAGCCAAAAAAGGCAAAATAATACTGCTATGTTCAATATAAAAATTGGCTGAATCTCGTACATGTATTTGCTCCAATACCAAATTAGAAATTTCATTTTTGTGTGTGTGTGTCAAGACAGACATTTTAAGCTTAACTTTTTTAGATGGAGATGTCTGAAGTTTAGCATAATGTACATCAGTTTACAAAGGGATTTCAAGTTTTTCAAATTTCACCATTGGACAGGAAAAACCTCATATGTATTTTTGGCCCTGAATATGTTTAAAGGAAATTTCAAATGTAACACATAGTATATGATTGCTTGAAACAAAATAATGTGAGGTTTTTCTTGCCCAACGACTGTGGTATGTGAAATCTCTTGTTGCACCATCAAGTGTTGCACCTTCAAGGGGTTGCAAGTGGGTAGTCTCGAGTGCTTCTTTGATAACCAATTGAATAAAACTTAAAGCAATATAATAGCACATTTTTTTGAAGAGCACCTCCCAATTTTTGCACCAAATTGAGATTTTTACACGGTTTGCATTGTAACTGGGCTGTAAACTAGACCTGTGAATGGTTAAGTTTGAAAATGTCTGTGTCGCAAACGAAGGAATTTTGTAATTAGAGTAATTAACATCGGAGATCTCCGATAATAATTCAACGGCTGCTGGAAATGGCCTTCCAATATGAGAATTTGGCCCCCCCCCCTTTGGGAAATAGCACCATGTATGTGTCTATGCTCATCTATTAGTTGTTTTATTGGTTCAGGCAAGTCAAGTTGGAGGTCATTTAAGTTTGATGGTTGTGGCACTATTTCATCATGGACAGAGATAAAAAATTAGCATTTCCAGCTCTGCCATTATAAGTACAATCTGGGATCCCAAGTCTAATTACAAAATCAACTTGTTTTATTGCTAAATACGCATTTTTTGAGCATTCTTGTTATAGTTTCCTAGACCATACCAACATAACTATGCAAACATACAAATTTTAAAATTTGGGGCACTCTTCAAAAATGTGTTGTTTTCTTGGGGCCTTAATGAGTAGTAATGGTACACAATGAGTGTTTCACTGTGTTTGGAATCACTTCTTTTTTGTATGGAAACAGGAAAGGCGGAGTCAAATTTCCCGAGGGTGCTGCCACAGTTTCAAACATTTTTTGCTATGTCACAAAAAGGTTTAAGTTTATTCATAATTTGAATTTGAAAATTGGCAAGACCTAGAGTTCGGCAAAGTTAGAGGGCATTCCTTAAATTTGTAACTACCATATCTGGAAGTCCATAAGATATATAGTGTTGTAACTTGGTGGAAGAGTAATGTTTGAAGAGTTCTCAACCTTATTACACCTGGGCATACAATATGCAAATTAGGTATATTAATGAGTAATAATTGTTCTTGCCAGGTTGCTCCCTGCCAGGGGGATCTTAACTTGCAGATTTTTTTTTCTTTTACGAGAGTATGAATGCCTGGAGGTGACTTATGATAAATGGACGTTAAGTATAGTAGGGGAAGGTTTTTCTGAGGTTTTATTTGCAGAGTTTAGTTCTCCCATGTTGGAACATGGATGTAAAGGTGCCCTTTTTCTGTTTTTGTCTGTAGAATATAATGTGTACATTTCTGGTACCATTTATGCCTGCCAAAATAATACTGTACCAGTTTAATATGTTATTCAGGACTAAAAACCAAGCCCTCTTAAACACATTTTGTAATGCTTTGAAAAGGCAATTGCATAACAGTTGAAAGGAATAAAACACACCTTGTTAGAATGTTGTCAGCTATCCAAGAATGTATGCTATGCAGCTGTTAGCACCTGGAGTAGTGGAAGGGAAATATTGATTACATAATCAAGTGAACAAAAAATTTCCAATCACTTTCATTTGGGTTTGAAATAAGCTCAAATCTATGTGCTTACACAGAAAAATCACAATTTTGTGATTGAGATGCTTAGCCATGAATTATAGTATGCTTTCTGACATTATGCATTAAAGTCAAATGTTATTAGTGATATTAACTAGTGTACTTGTTGGAATTATATGATTTAATTCTACAAAAACATTCTATTTTTAAGTTGGTATTTTTGAGAAATTAGTCAACTTTGAGAGTGAAGTTCGCAAATTAAATTCTCCACCCTAGTTAAATTTATCGTGCAATGGCTGTCATGTGATACATCTTTGTGGTGCCATGTATTAGAATAACTCTTAAATTATCTTTCCTTGAGTCAGTGGCTCTTGAAATAGTTCTTCAGTGACTTGTCCGCCTGAGAACCTTTCAATCGCCACTGACATAACTGATATAATAGTATGTTTATGGGAATTTCTCACAAAATGGCAGCCATTGCACTTAGACCATCTTGCACTCCCATGATGAAGAATTTTTATGCATGAAAGCCAATGAATGGTTAAGGACATTAAATGGCTTTTTTTGTTTGAATAATTAGATTTTCAATGAACATGGGGGTACCAGTGGGGGGGGGGGGGTCCCTAATATTTTCCCCCCCCCCCCGTTTACCCCCATCCAGAATAAAATACATATTAGGCCAAATAATCAGTGATTTTTGGGCCAAAATTTGTTGTTAAAAAACTCAACATTTTTGGAAGTTTTTTACCCTCCAGAATTTTACTTCCCCCATCCCCCCAGAAAATGAAATGTGGTGCCAACACTGTCAATGAAAGAGCTTCCAAACATCAGATTTTTGTTGCTACTAAAAAATTCAGAAATTGATTATCAATATTCTGATTTGTGTGTTAAGCCAATTAATCAAAACAATTTACCTCCTGGTGAAAAGAATTGACATCATATTTACCCTCCCTCTCATTCTCAAAATAGATTTATTTCCTAAAGACCTTTAATACAACTTGCGAACTATTGTTTTGTTTATTGTACTTAATGTGTGCTTAAAAAGGTGCACTTGTGATTCAAATCACCTTGCTTTATGGCTTCATCCAGATATCCTTGATACAAGCTTATTTCCAAAATTTCAATTGGATGCAGTATGTTGGGTTTGGAAGAAGCGGCTTACCAACTGGCGAAGGCGAATGGTGTAAGATGGGTAGGGGCACGTTCTTAGGAAGGATGAAGACATGTTTTTAAAGGGCCCTTTTTGAGTTCGAGGTGGGTGGTTGAGGAAGAGGGGCCGACCAAAGAGGACATGGAGGAAGCAAGGGAGGCGGATAGTAGGAGGGTTGGGTTGAAGGATGGGGATGCATTGAATCGGGTGAAGTGGAAGGAGGGAGTTAGGGCGATTGCTACGATGTGAGGTGCTCCGTCTACCCCGGTTACGGACAGAAAATACAAAATTTCGACGAGATAATCAAATTTGCTGTAAGAATGAGGCATAACATGCATTACTAAGGCAAACGTTCAGATGATTTAATGATCTGAAATTTTTTAAGGTAAGTAGGGGGCAAGGTTTTGGATCACCAAATGCCCTTTAAAAATATTATTTTAAAAAGTGTTGTAAAATGTCTGATGAGAGAAAATTTCATTTAAAAATGGAGGAGCATCATCTTATAATGGATGTCTTCCTCAAGTAAGCCACCAATATTTCCTCCAATTTGTCATTCATATATATGACTGTTATGTCTGTAATCCCTACTATATTTCCTATGACATATTTCCCCATTTTTCACAATTTTAGTGAAATATTTTCTTTTTGGTCTTCAAAATGATCTTGTTTTATAGACTTGAGGTAAAATTAGGTGGTTCCTAATTTTTTTAAGCATGATTATTGCTTATTTTACATTTTGAAAAAAAATTAAGTGCATGGGGGCACAATTCTGTCCATAAATATAAGTAGGGACATGCAAGAGCCATCATCTGTATAAAAAAATCTATTGCATGAATCATGACATTTAGGCATACAAATGCATTATAAAGGGGAACTAAGCCTTAAAAGAGTGAAAGATGTTTATATATACATAATAATACTCCATATAGGAGAATTTCTATCTCTCAAACCCATTCCCTCTCATATATAAAAGCACTAAGTAGGTGTTCATAGGTTAATCCATTTTGACTTTGGATGATGCAAGCCTCTATACATAGGAAGCACATGTTGTTAGTTAAACCAAAGTTTTAAATCTGGTTTTGTCCCCGTCAACGGGGGGTGGCCGGATACACCTCACACTCGGCAATACTGCTGTGTGAGGATTTATTGGAGCAAAAGTTAATTGACCGGATGCCCTTCCTGATGCAAATCCACAGTTTTCGGCGGTGGGCCTATAGTCTTTGGGCAACTATGCCCAACATACAAGGCAGCATGTGCTGGATGACCGCCATGCTCTCCAGAGCTGACGCCCTTTGTAGGTAGATCTTCTTTTTCATTCTACCAGGGTAACCAGCTACCCTCCTCATCAGATTTCCTTAAAAAATCGATGGGGTGACGGTTTAGCCGCCGACAAATCGGCCCTGGGACAGGTAGTACTGGTTACCAGTAGCAGGCCCTAAAAGGAAACCTAACCTGACCAGCTAAAAGGAAACCTGACCTGACCAGGCTGTGTATGGTCTAACATGTTAACATCAAAACATCTATTCTTAGTGATGAATGGTAATTCAAAAACATTCCATGTGCATTTCATTGGCAGAAACTCAATTGTTATAGACAGGTGCACATTGCAACGTTGTGTATGAAGTGGATAATAAAAACCTTCTACTTTCTGTGAAAGTGAATGGTCTAATGAATGGCAGAAAGAAATATGTGTTCAGTGGGTTGTTTTTGCTAATACACAGTGTAGAACTAATATGCGCACTGGGCACAAAGAAATTAATCCTATACCTAGTATTAGCCAATTTAGCTTGAGCAAATGCATACATCTGTGTATACTATCTGAATATATTCATTTTCAATGCACATGAAATGTTTTGAATAGCCACAATTGACAATTCACCATCGGAGATGTTTTAGTATTTACATGTATTTCAGCATAGGACACGTGTTTCCATTTCACCGGCACTCTTTGGTGGGGCCGGGCTACGTCATCCAAAGTCAAATGGATACACTCATGAACACTGAAATTACACTTTTATTTTTAGAGGGAATATGTTTATGAGACTGAAATTACTTCAATTCGAACGGTCATTTATGTATATAAAACATATGCTGATCGAATATTTAGGGTTTTGTTCCCCTTCAACTTGCATGTTATAACGCAGGGGTTCTCAATTGTCTTAGCTGAAGGGCCAGAGAATGCCAAACATGTTTGAAAGTGCCCTTCTTAAGGGCCAAATACACCTGAAACTCTTATGTTTCCCTTTATATTTTAGAGCAAGTCGAGGGCCAAAAATCAATGGTTGGCGAGCCGGATTTGGCCCGTGGGCCGCCTATTGAGAACCCCTATTATAGCGCTCTCCACTGTTCAATCTCCATAGATATGTATATGTAAACACTATGAGCTAGTAAAATCTCAATTCCCTTGGCATAGTTCAGTAGCTTTCATTCACCAATGTATTTAGAAAATACTCCCCTGGTTTTTGGGTATGATGTATGATACCCAGATCACACAAGGTCAGTTCATGTCAATGTGTATGTACAAGTACAACCCACTGAACTGTGTCCTAGGTGGATGAGCATATTGTAACTCATAGTGAAAGAAACAAATTCCTGTAGATCAAAATCCTTATGGTAAAATTCTCTACAAATTGTTATGTGTGTACCTAGTGAAATAATCTGAATTGGGTGCCACAATTGTTGTTGCTCTTGATAGCTTTTTTCTTGATGCCATAATAAAAAAAAACACTTTCAAACATCTGTTGTGCAGAAATATGACTGAATTCTTGTGAAGTAGTTGCATTTTAGTCCATTGTACACTTTAAGATTTTGGGTATATCCAGCTAATGTCCTTTAACTGCATTTTATTGCACTTTTCAGAAATCACAGAGTGGACCCCTGCCTTGTTTTTAGGGGGAAAGACAAAGTGCCCCTAGATCTCACAAGAAAAATAATGCTGCTTCCCTTTTTTTGCAGTAATCGTCAGGTTGGTAGCCATTTTTTCCTGAAAAGAATGTTAAGGATATAAGCTTCCCTACAGGATTCATATTTACTAAGTATGACAAATGCTTCTTGTCATGACCTTGATAGCTTTTCTGCAACTTAAGGAAATTTGAATATTCTGGTGTTTTTGTTATGAAGGGGCATAACTACTCTGTATCATCTATGACCGGTGGTCGGTCGGTATGTGTGTCTGACTGCGTCTATCTCAATTTTTTGCAAACCCCTGGGGTGCGTGCGCTGCTTGTGCACCCTGGCTGGGTATGCTGGTACTAAACCAAGCATTTTGAAACAGTTTGGGGCAATAGAGGGATTACCCCTTTTGACCCCTGTATTAACTTTGTATTCAAAATTTGTGAGCACCCCATATACCTTGGCACCTGGCAAATACTGTGAGAAAGTGGCATTGGTAATATCTCAAAACTTAAGCAGAAGCAGTAATGACCTCTGCATGACCTTTAACCCAATCTGTGTAAACCGTGAAGGCTGTATTTTTAATAAAGAAAACCATTTATATCAGGGATTCTCAATTATATTAGCTGAATGAAGGGCCAGAGATCATGTTTGCCTCTGTTACAATTTTGGGGTCAAATGTCTAAATATGATCCAAAATTGAAACATACTTACCTTTCACTGACTGCAGATCTATCAGTTCAAGCTACCTGTGCCAGTTTACTTTTGTCATATTCCCTTAATGAAAGTATTTTGGTTAAAGTTGCAAATGAAGAGGCTAATTTTACTGCTCACATATTCCAGAGGGGACATTGTTCCATAGTGCAGATTATGTGCCAACCCTGAATCAGAGAAAATCAAAGTAAGTAGTATCTGTTGAGGAATATATTCTGACATGATTGGCTTTGTGGACTGAAAGAACATTTTTTTTTGTAATTATTAAATTAGAAACCAGTGAAGTTTGATTATAAAGGTGTACAGGCTCCCCAGAAAGTCCAGTAGGCTGCATGCATTTTGATTATTTTACTGAAAAACAAAAATGCCTAATAGATTTCATTTAAAAAAGTCGATGATCGCAAATCAATATATAAAAAAAACCTAATAATTTGAAATAAAACATGGTTTGCAATAATTTCAACTTAACATTTGTTCCTATTTGAGCCATTTCAGGGGAAATCCTTTAAAAAAAATTTAAAATGCATTTTGCATTTAGGTTTGTGGACTACCTACTGGAAGCGCCATTTTTGGCCATATCACTAAAATGTAAATGCAACATTTGCCTGTAATGAATCCTTTGGTTGTAGGATTATAATGCTCTGTATCAAATGACGGCCATTAGGATGAGATAAAACTAGCGCGCATAAACAACAAGAGCAAACCACTTAAAAAGTGTAGCCTCTTATTTATTTTTTCCTAAATTGTTGAAATTAATGCAGTTGACATCAATCTGTCATTTGAAGAGTCATATGAATTAAGTCAACATTTCTTCAAGTGACATCAAAGACAGTGACAGTACACTAAGATTTATTTATTTGTGAGGTGATATGAAAACAGTATGAAGAATTGTTAGTAAGATATTACCTATCAGAGAAAAAATATCTAGGTGATGCAACAAAACCATGACTACAGGTTTTGGTGTTGCAAATAACATGTTGGAAGGAATGCCTTTGGAAAGATAGTGGATGAAGATGATTTAACAACTTGAGATACTATTCATACAGTCGTATCAGCCTTCCATCGCTAAGAATAGATGTTGGCTGCCAAAATTTGCACTTCATCATTACAAATAACAGGTTTCAATTCACTGGGAGAGTATTTGTTCACAACCCTTCTCAAATTGTGTAATTTCCCAATTTAAGGGAAACGCGACACAAATTTTTCTAAAGTTGCACTTGATTGGTTGAAGAACCACCTACCAAGATGCCATGCTTTGCATTTTCTGGTCAGGTTGCAAATAAATACAACATCAACTTTATTATGCCAAAAACCTGGTTTCGAAAAAATTGCGGAACACAATTTGTTTTGGAAAATGTCTTTGTGTCTCTTGACAATATGTTATTTAAACTAAGCCTGGTAGTTTAAGACTCATTCATTGTATACTTTGGCCAAAGTGGCCCAAAGTGACAAATGTGACATCTTCAAGCTCTTTTCGTAGGACCGCGGACAAAAACGGGCAAATTGTTAACGGTATGTGATTGTATAAGCTGTCTGCAGGAACTTTTTTTTTTTATGTCGTGTACTTGGTTTTGATGGGGGGGGGGGGGAGAAATTATACACAGAACCATCAAAACCCGCAAAACATACATACCAACCAAAAGACATACACTACATTATTGATAGAGAATTCAGCTCAGACAAGAGGGAAAAAACGGCGACCAATTGCACGTTTAAAAATAAAGCCACAATCAGTCGTTATCCCCCAAATTCAAAAAGCCCATTCTGTCTCTAAACTGCACGTGTTAGGTCATATCTGCTCCTATAAATATACTAATCCCCTTTTCTTCCTCTGGAAATCGGTTTGAAGATACCTTTTATGGCTGTGTCTAAACACAAAAGTTTATTAGTAGACAAATGCATAAAACCGTTTCCTGAAAATACGGCATTTTACGCTAAGCCGCTTACAGATCCCTATAGTTTCCAACACATGACGAATGTAAAAATAGACTGATGAGTAAATAGGTGTGCGATTTGTTTTTCGTTTTGACTAGACGCTTATAGTGGCTTTACTTTATATTAACACACCAAAACCAAAAAAAATAAATCAAAACAAACATACAAAATAAGCTTATTTTATATGCTCATAATGAACCAATCTTTTTGAAAGTGGTACTTTCCATGCGATTATACATTACTTATTTTTCTAAGAACATATTTTCTTTTTTATTTCCTCTTTTACCATTCTAGTTGGTACGGTACCCCCTGACCCTGCATTTTATATATGATCCATTTAATCCATCAGAATTTTGGTAATAGCTGTGTTCAATTTAAAAGGAATAATGCCACAAACTCGCGCTTTATATTTATAAGAATCTTAATCCCAAATATCCTTAAACCATTTTTCTATACCTTCCCATTATCCTTACATTCTTACATTCGGCATAAAGGTGTATTATACTCTCCCGTTCTATCTTGCAAAGTTACCGACTCATATTTCTCAACTTAATTTTGTAAAGGAGTGATTTGGTTTATCACAAACCTATTGTTTAACTAAATTTAACCATTTCAATTTTTGTTTCAAAGTAACTTTTTAATGAAGTTCGTTCTAAATTGTCCCCATCTTTCTTTTGGTATATGATTGTCTAGTCATACTTCACTTTTGCCCTTTTAACCTCATTATCTTTAACTTTTCTTTAAATCAACAGTTGTTATATTGTCTTTGCAGCCTTGTGTCTTTACGGAGAAGTCAACAGAAAGGGATAAGGGGCGATTACCGTGACAAAGCAGCAGTGTTTTGCACCTTTCGTTTTGATCTAATAGATCTACGCATCTACCTCCTAGTTTAACAAATCCACCTTTAATGCCATACAGATTGGACAAATATCTTCATAACTATACATTTACCGTCAGAATCAAACATGTCACTGACATATTTCACACCTTGTTTGTCCAATGTTTGAAATATACAGTTTTTTTGTTTTTTTTACTTTGTTATTTTATTTTAATAAAGCATTTGTTTGTAGTCTTTATTTTGGTCTTACGAAGAGGCCCCATGAATTCAAAACATCTCTCCAAACAAATGTGTAATTTTCACATAGATTAGAATGAATGTATAAATCCATCGTGGAGACAGTGTTTTGAATTGAAGTAGCCATTTCAAAAAGTTGATTGCATTTGGTATCTAACACTTTCTAATTCACTCTCCGATCCCGTTATTTGAGCTGCTGAAAAAGTTCCAACATCAATCATTTTTCGTTCCTCCTAACTTTCTCTTGGGATTAATAATTTGACTCCTTTATAATTCGTATCATTTGTTTTCCAATAAATTTGAGAAGTCCCCTTTGGAGTTTTTGTACGACATTCATCAGTTGGGTCCTTGACTTGACAGTATTAAATGGTTAAATTGAGGCAGAATAGAGATTTAATTATGCGTGATCCTGCCCAGAACGGATATATTTCGACCAGACCAAAGTTGCATTTGTTTTTTCGTTACAGACATAGATACTTGCTCATAGTTTTAAATTTACTCACTGCTCAAATTAAAAGAGAACTTTATTCCTATAGGCCGAGAATTGTACCATCCTGCACCACTATTTTTTTTGTCCGTGTCCTTTTATAGAGTAGGGCTAGACTCTTCTTTTTACCTATCCAAACCGGCCTTTGTTTTTTGTTTCTTTCTTTTTTAAACCAGATATTAAATAATATTTATCAATCACTAATTCACAAGCTTGTTCAGGTCTCAGGGTAAACCATCCGTAGTAGAGTTGTATCATCAGCGTACCGTATACCTTTACTTCAACATCCCCCCCAATTTTTACAAAAACCAGTTCTACGTCTGTTTGTCTGTCACCAATAGGGGCCAAAAGGTTTCAGCACAGAGAAAAAAATAGGGTGACAACGCTCACCTTGGCGGCAGCCAACTTTTAATTTTGAATCTTTTGGTTTGGTGACCAGTTATTTAAGACATGAACTACAAGTCGTTATAAAATGTTTTATAAATCCATGTTAATAAATTTCCAAAATGAAATATACTAAGACTTTGAAAATAAATTATGTGAAAACTGATCGCATGCTTTTTCAAAATCTAATAAAAGATCAGCCCGGTATTTGATGTTTTTTCGTCCTTCTGTTATTGGTAAATATCATAATAAGTCTGTATATTTTCTCCTATGTATCTTCCCATGTAGAACCCTTTTGATCCCACTTATTAATTTTGGTAGTACTGTCCTTATTCTATCTGCAATGACAGAAGAAGCGATTTTATACGCAACATTTGAGCGGGTTATGGGTCTCCAATTCTTCAAATATTGGCGCGGTTTCCCCCCCCGCCTTTGGAATAAGTGTATTATTCCTTGTTGTTGCATCAAAGACAATTTCCTCGTTTTCCGTAAGCGTAAGTTTTAAAGAATCTTATAAGAACATATGAGATCCTTCCAAAAGAACTTAAAAAATTCGGCAGAGAAACCATCTAGACCAGGTGATTTGTTTATTTTTTCATTTTTTTCAACCTTCGGACCTTCATAGTATTTCACAGCCCTTCTAAACTAGCTGCGATATCGTCTTCTAAGGATTTTACATCTGTTTTTACTAAAAATTTAATCGTTTCAAAAAAGATTTTAGGTCTTAAATGTTTCAGCTTGGTTTTTTGTATAATATAACGCCTTAATAAAATTTGAAATTTTCCATTCAATCATCATTCCATTATCAATTGCTGATCATATATGTCTTTTCATTTTCAAGAGTAATAAACTTACAGACTTGCTAACAGTGTTTTCTTTTCTAAATTTAAAAAAAACTTTGGACGGTTTCTCTCCAGTTCTAATCCCTTTAGCTTTTGATCTAACCATTAAGGCATCCATTTTACTTTTCCTCAATTCTGTTAGTTCCGTTTCTTCCTTATGCTGCCCTCTTCTCTAAGGTATTTTTTTTGGGTCTGGTGGTTAATTTGATTTTCTATTTCATGTATTTCTATTCAAGATCATTTATTGTTTTTCCGCATCTTCCTTTCTCTTACTTGCTTATGATATTGTAGACCTCTTATTTCCCATACACAGCATTTCGGGGGGAAAAAAAAGGTTTTGATATGCATATCTTTAATTAAATCCTTAATTGGTACGTTTTGTAAATTATCTAGGTTATATGGGGAGGAAGCTGCATATGTTTTTTAATGTCCAGTATTTTAATGTACCTGGTTGTACGTAAACAGGGATCTGATTGAAAGACAGGGAGTTATGAATTTCCAGTGTAACCTCTTCCCCTGTTTACGTTACTTAAGCTCTAAGTTTATCGTTAATGGCGGAATGATCAGTTCTATATCAGGGATAATATCTGTTTTTAAAGCAAGGTCAGAAGAAGCTCTTTTGATATTAGGAAGAAATCTAAACGCGCCTGTTTAAAAGGCTTTTTTGACCCTTTTTTTCCCGTATATTCTTTTTGTCTGAGGGTGTGGAAACGCCAAACTCTTACCCAAATCATTCTTTCAATTAGTGAGAGTACTTCCTCATTAGATTTGGGATTATTTACATGAAGATAGTTCATATACCTTTGTTTGATTAAAAGTTAAGTTCCAATCTCCACAGATCAAAATATGTGGGTGTTAAAAAAATTCAATATTATTTTTGAATATTTCATAGAATATTCAGGGGAGTCTGCTTTTATTTGCGTCCATATATAGAGATCAGTGTTATTTTATCTTCCTATATTGATATATTCGTACTATCCAATTTCCTTCTAAATCACATTTACTGTCATGTCGTAACATCTAAACCTTTATTAACTCAATAGCCTACCCCTTGATTGGAGATTTTTTATGACTAAAATTACGCCGTTCCCGTCCCATTTGTCTTTTAATTTTTGTTTTCCAAGTCTGGCTTGTGTGAGTATCTTGTAAACAGTAGATAGAAAATTGTTGTTTTAATATAGAATTCAAAACTCTTCTTCTTTACTAGATCACCCAAACCTCTAAGTTCATTGACTTATTCTAAGTTGTTTATCAGGTCATGTTTAACATGATGGAAAATTATATAATAAATTGGAGTCAGAATTTAAAAAAAAAACTGCTGCCGCCAGGTATTTTATAATCTATTTCATGCATGTATGGTTTACCTGCGTTCCAAGAAAGGTGTACCGATCTATATTTTAGAGTAATAAGATTTTTCGTGCAAGGAAAAATAATTTCCTTAATTACGTTATTTTGCTTCATTTCCCACATACATATAATATTAAAAAGCAATACATGGATTCTTCCTTTTAAAGTGCTCATGTAACATACATTCAATGTCGATAAAAGTATTTTCCAGTTACTTAAAGGTGCTGTTCCGATTTATGTGCACCATATTCTCTACTTGATACAAAAGCCTGAATACACCCACTACGTATTTCATAAAGACATACAACTTGTGTATCATGGATAAATGTTATAAAAACATGCTGCTTGGCCTGACAATTACTGTACTAATGTTTATGGGCAACCATACAAAAAAAAATGTTTGTTCTATATCACAGAAATATATCTACACTGGAACTGAGAGTCAGGAAACCTAAAAGAGATATGGGTCTTTTATATGGAATAAACGTCGAGATGACGGCCATAAAAATTGTGGGTCTTAAAGATAAACAGAACCACCACCTTTAACCAGGTCGCAACCCTTTTTAACAAATTCAGGTTACATGATGAAACACTGTATTACTTGTAAGCAGTACAAATTTTCCATTAATTTTCTATATAGTTATCCATGATAATTCACAGTCTATGGAACATCAATAAATTGTCGAAACTACTATAATTTCTACCACACATAGTTAATTGGAAATATTTTGGCGCTTCAAAAATAAATTACTACTACAGATCGAAACAAGACTAAGACACAACATACCTATAGCAAAAAGAAACGAACCAAAACAAACACCCAAATTAAAAATACAGCATGTGCATCATTGTAACGAGCAGAGTGCTAGAACGGAAAAAGAGACGAGCCCAGGCCCCCGACAATTCAAGATTCTTATCAAACTGATAAAAATATACCTTATTGTTTCCTAATAACGCCCTGGGCGTGTGCTTTTTCAAGAGGGGGCGTTTATTACAGTCAAACTGGAAAGTCAAAAATCCCAACAAAAATCACCTTACACAGTTTTATAAAAATATTACTGTGGGGTCCCTTTCGTTATATACCATGATCCACGAACATCACTTTGTACTTTGTATAAGTTTGATGACAACAGCGGATTACGATACGGAGTACGACAGTCCTGGCCATTAATTCAGCGATTTAGGTAGCTTAACTCATTTTCGTTGGATTTGTTTATCAAACATTGTAGGGGGCGTTATTAGAGCAGGGGCTCCCGTAGGAACCCCACGGTAATCATAAAGTCCTTATTCCAAATCATTTTTTTAAAAATCAACCCGGAATTTCCACATGAGATTTGGATGTTTATCTTCCGTAAAGACACCAATCATTGATTTATCCGAAAGATTGAAAATATTTCGCAATTTGCAGAACATTCCAAAGCGAAGGATAAGTCCTGTAGGATTCTCATAAGTTACGTTTTTTCCAACTGAAAAAATTAACAGAAATGAACAGGCATGTAATCCAAATGATGCTAATCTCCATTCAATTCGTGTTTGTGTCCGTACGGACATAATGCTTCAAAACCTCCGTTTTCGTCCTTTTTAGGCTGCTCCGGCCCACCCCTCCAGGGTTATGTTTAGAATACCTGTACCTTTTACAAAGATGCACAAATCTTGATTTTGATTTTTTTATTTCCATTTTCTAATTTATCGAATCACTGAAATTGCTTCCATGGAAGATTATCAAAGGGAATATAGTAGTGCACGATTTTCTAAACCCATTTTTAAAAAAATATATCTATGATATTTCCTCGTAAAAACCCAAAGAGTCCTTTGGTACAATATATATTTAGTCTCACCGAAACCCCCATACTAGCCTATGAAAGTGATTAAATTCCACACAAATTGCTAAATCTTATATTCATTAACTTTGTGAGTTAAACATCGATTTTTTATAACCACAAAAGAGGTGGAAAAACCTGATTTGTCTTTCCACATTCGCATGCTTTAAAATGTTCTGATAATTTTACATCAACCAAACTGCAAGTCCACTGTGCACAGACTTAAGTGATCAAAATTAATCAGGTACCAGAAGCTCTTTGAGAAGGCTCTACACAAAATTTTATTGAATATTCATAGCAGATTTCAAGGTCCTAATTTTCTTAAAGGTGATGGTCCGATTTAAATATCAAGTCCCCGTCGTGATGAATGGCCTTCTCCCCGACCTCATCGGCAAAGCCTCGATTTAAATATGCAAAGTCCCATCGGATAGAATGGCCTTTCCCCATAACCCCAACGGCAAAAAACTTCGCGCCGATATTTCATCGTTTTGATGTGGAGCCAGGAACGTGATTTTGTAAGCCCCATAGAATTCTATGTAAACACGTATATTGGTCGCCCAGAATGTGGTACATTTTTTATCATAACTTTCAAAACCATCACATCAGTTAGCTCCAAGATTTCGCAGTGTAAAAAAAGATAGAATAGCTTTCTATGATCGAAATCCTACCACTTGCCGGAATAAATATGGGGCTTCTGGGTACGATGCCAGTTGCAATCTGGACATGTCCCTTAACCCGTAGCATAGTGCGAGTAGTGATACTATTTAAAAAACTGTGGCCACTATAGCCTATATTATCGATTCCACCATATTGAATTACATGGAAACTATTTTTTTATCGTTATAGACGCCACAATCGTGCCAAATAGTTATGTCCATGTTAAAGTTATGAAGTACAAAAGATTTTTTAATAAAGTCATTAAAAAATTGCCTTTTTCTGAAATTCCCCTTTTTTGCAAGTGTAAAAACGGCCATCAAAAACGCATGCAACAAATCATAAACATACATGGGCAAATAATATTACTTAACAAATATATATCATTAACTTTCACAATATATTTTGATTTTTGTATTGTCCAATCTATGTGATCTGTATTTACCCCAAGGGATTTAACATGTAATAATTTAATACCCCTTTGCATCTATGTTTTTCTGGAAACAGCTTTACCATTGATTTTAGAATTAAGACCTGCGAAACCCCCTGGTGGTGGATCATGAATGCAATGAATATCATTAATATGCACAATAGTGATGATGACGGTGTGTATGGGTATTACTTGCAGTGTACCACTACCCACCTGGCCACCTACCAAGTTTTGTCCACTTGCACATTTTGATGGTAGAAGGCTAACCTTTAGAAAAAGACCAAATCTGCAAATGCGCACTATGCACAAATGATGACAGTGTGTGGTTATTACTTACATGCACCAATTCCCCCTACATGTACTAAATTTTCCGTCCACCCAAAGTTCACTTTTTAAGTAAAAAGCCAATCAGAGAAAAGGTACACAATGACTCAAATTCACAATTAATGGCTAAATATTGCATGGGCACAGTAGCTCTATTACTCACAACCAGTTTCATAATGTAATTCAAACATTAGGATCAGTATAGAAGTTTACCTTTCTAGTACAGAGACAGTCAAAGCCAAATTGCAGACTATCTTCATTAAGACATCACTACTTACTTCTGTCTGAACGAAGTTATCATGTTTACTGCTGGTTAACCTTTAAAGACAGTAATGTAGAGGTCAGTTTAAATAAAAGAATAACCTGAAAAATCATATTCAGTAAATACAAAAACTTACTATTCAACAACCATCATTTACAAAAAATATGTAAAACTCACCTCCTTTTCTCTTTTTTGTTTCTCAGTCAGTTTCCCCAAGTGTCTTTCACCTCGTTAATTATCATTCTCCTTCTTCACCTTTTCTTTCAGATCATGGATGGCATTAACTCTTGCTTTGGTCTCAGCCTCAGTAGCCTGCCTTGATGGGTAATTGAGTAAAATCAATACTTAATCCATACATTATTCACATTTTGGCAGTTGAAAACACTTTTGGTTAAATTTTGCCATAACATTTCAGTGAATGTCCCAATATCACTTCCCAATTATTTTTCATCATCTTCTTCATCGATCTTTGTACACAGTCGAACAGACGTTTTATCACTAATAACTTCCTGTTATCATGCTCAATCTATCCAATTGGCATGTTTCTCCATTGTAACATGGCAGTTGTGAAAGGCATACTGCTTGATCACACTCACATGGAACTGAACTTTCCATTTGGTCATTGAACCCATGCATTTGTTATACTTTGGTTCACTTTTGCTCTGAGTTTTTTCACCATTGTTGCTGCCCAAGATAAATTGCCCAATCTAGTTTGAAATGGCCAACCTTTCTGGACGCTGTCCCTATTTTTAAACCTTGAAGTGATTTGAATCATACACCAGTTTACCACGACTCCCTTTTAGTGGGGATCATTTATGTTCAACACCATTCTCAACTTCATTTCTTCATGGAAAGAAACAAGAAATCACCAACAAGTTACCAATTACAAATACATGAGCATATCAATTCAAATGAACTTAGGAATGGAGCATAAACTAACATGTAAGTAACTTTATATAAAATCCTTATGAATATTTCAAAAAATGACCCCAAGTTTGGCAAGAGATTTTATATGTGGAAGATGCTAGAAGGTAGCTGGAGGGATGGTGGAACAGGGTGAAAGATTGTTGTATGAGGTGGAGTCTGTGAAGGAGTTTACATACCTATGGGACAGGTTAGTGGGGGTGGTGGTGCAAGATGGCTGTGACAGCTAGAGTGAGGGATATGGGTGGATGAAGTTTGGGATGTGGGAATTTGTTGCAAGGGAAAGATATCCTTCGAAGATGAAAGGATGGTGTACAGGAGTTGTGTGAGGTCAGTGATGCTGTATGGGAAAGAGACGTGGTGTCTGAGTGCAAAATGAGATGGGGATTCTTAGGAGGACAGAGAGAGCAAATGATAAGAGCGATGTGCGGTGTGCTGTGAAGTTTGATGGGTAGGATGTAAACTGAGGACATATGCAGATGCTGGGTTTGGAAGAGGCGATGGCCCGGTTTGGCAAAGGCGAATAGTGTATGTTGGTATGGCATGTGTTGAGAAATGATGACGAGCATGCCTTAGAGGGGCTTTTGAGTTCGCGGTGGGAGGTTTGAGGAGAGTGACTTCCAAAGCAAGACGTCGTCTTTTGGACGAAGCAAGTGGAGGAGGAGAGTAGGGAGGTTGGGTTGAGGATGGAGGATGCATTGAATCGGTGGAAGTGGAAGGAAGGCTTAAGGGCCGGTTGCTGCGTGTGATGTGAACTCCGGCCACCCCCGTTTATGGGACTATACCGGATTTTTCAAACTTTTGTTTTCTACTCCTACATACACATGGTAAGTGTATAAAGGATCGTCTCTACCTTCGATCCCCACCTCACAAACAATGCTGAAAAAAGATCAAATATGGAAAGTATAATTCTCACCAGTCTCAGCCATCTTGGTGGTAGTCTACAATCTTCATCTGTAGGTCATCTTTAAGTGTATCCACCAGCTTACGCTTCTCTTTGTCTCGTTTGTGCTACAAACAGGCAAAGGAAAATAAAATGGACAAGGTTTAAAAAAAAAAAAAAATCATTGCAGATGACATGCGATTTTATGGAAACACACTTGGGTTTCTCTGTGGATCAAACCACTTCAAGGCAGCTGAAAATACAGCAGAATCCGGGAATTGCGCAGTCTGTTATTTCCCAGCTGACTGTGTACCCCTGAATGACCTTGACGATACGTGTTGATGTAGTATCAAAGCTCAGAGCCTTGTTTCAGTCCCCTGTGACCTTGCAAGTTTGGCGAGACTAGTCAAAAAAAACATTATGTTTATAATCATAACTGAGGCCGGATTTCCTTTCCATTTGACTGACTTGCATTTTCCCTTTTGAGAAGTGAATGCCCCCAAATACCTTAACACCCCCCATAAGAAAAATGGTCCAACCAGTGCCCCCAGGTCACACCAGAACCTTTGTTGCTCTCGCTTATATTCCGTTTTTGCCCTGAGCCCAACGGACGCAAAACATGTACTTTTGTGGGGCGGCCTGGGAAGAAGGAAGTCAACATTGGAAAGGAAATCAGGCCTCCTTTATATCATTTAGAAAAATATGTGTTATTTGACTATATCATTACACGATCCTGATTTCCTTACCCACTTTTTTGACTGAACCATATATTACCTCCGTTAATGAATATTTCAATCAACACCATACTAGCACCAAGCAGTCGGAGGAGGAACGTAATGTTTCGAAGTGGGTCGAAAGGAGCTCCCAAGGTTGAACTAACAAACGCCAGACCAGAAACACACGGCATCTAGATTCCTAAAGTCAGGAGCCCATACTCACCTAGACAGTGGATTACACCAAGGGTGAGTAATAGGACCTAACTTGAAAATGTGTTTTAAAAAGACCTGGCCAAAGTTTTTTTGGAGGAGAGCCGAGCCGAGAACCCGCAGAGAAAAACCAAGCCTAAGGATAGGCGAGAGAGAAGCAGCTCTGAATAGACTGAGTGCGACTGTAGGCCTATGGACAAAGGCCAGAAGCACCCGCAGTACCAGTCGGCGACAAGGCTTCACAGCCCTTGCAAACACCTGAGGATCCTCGAGGAGCCAGAAGCGCAAGGCGGATCCGCGTAAGACGCGGGGCAAAGAAGCCTACCCCACTCAAACAGAGAGCGGGCCCCCAAGAGAGAAGGCCCGATCAGAATACCACAGATGAACCCAACGTGGAGAGGCCCGTTGGAGATAAGGTTGATATACTGAGAAGGCTAAAGGCCCCGCCCCGATGAAGGGCTGAAGATAGTCCGACCCTAACCCCGGAGAAGAAGCACAAGGAGAAGGAATCTTAGCTAATTCACCGGAAGGGGACCCGAAAGATATAAGGTGAGGACTAGAGTGACGCCGCACCAAGGGATATTGGGGGCTCGCCAAGAACGCGCCGATAAAACTCAATCCCAGATGGACCAGCTTTCGTGTCAGGAACAGACCCTTTACGAGTAAAGGAACAAGCCAACGGCCCGAAGGAGAACCAAACCACCTTGACGCGTGGAAGGTACAAAAAACAAAGATGCTGACTAGTCGAGACGGAAAAATCCAGACAACGGACGATCGTAGACAGCTAACAAGCCTCAAGATAGCTAAAAATCGCAACTCAGGCTGTCACAGCCAGAGAGAGAGGGACTATTCAGCCTCGACTCGGAGGTAGCCAGAACCACCGAGGAAAGATCGAGGCAGACCTCCGCAATACCGGGAGCCGCGGCGCCAACTCCTGCTACGGGCAAAGAATGCCACGCAAGAAAGTCCCTTAGGCACACATTGGCTTCGACACTATATCCCTGAGGAGAAAAAGTGAAGAGATCCACCAGCGAGGTGATACCCGAAACTGGCGAGATACCGATAAGGGATCACCAAAGCCTCGAGAAGAGGGAGTAACCAACCCGTCAACCAAACTCGAGATGTCAGACATGGAAGAATGCTCACAAACATGGGTTTTACTACCAGAGGACCTTCCCACGCGGAGCTAGAGCTCCCACCAACTATCATCCAGGTCATAGAACGTTGAGACCCACTAGAAGAGAGGGGATAAGAATCCCCAGTTTGGAAGTGGGCAGAACACCATGTCAAGGGGCTCCTAGATCAATGCACAAAGGCTAAGGGTCTGGGCCCCGATGAAGCGCACATATAAAATAGCACGCAGGTGCGCCCCACGACCAGCCCGCGGCGGGCTAGGCCCGCCCACCGGCAGGGGCAGGCAGGAGCACCCTCAGCACACCCAAACCAAAGAGGTGGGGACCCCTCTGCCGAAGCTAGAAAGAGCAGACTTCTGGAATCGACGCAACAACCCCGGTACTACCAAGGTCCTGAGAGGGGTCACACCATAAGGCAAGGCACATGCCAGCAAAAACGATAAGTGGTGAAGCAGCTAGGATAGTACCTCCCCGCACCGCGTGGGAGCCCTGCCAACGAGCGGACTTGGATCGACTGAGATACCCGCCGAGAGCCTCCCATCCCCGAGGGATGCCCGAACCAAGCGGCGGCGAGCATCCCCGCAAGGGAGACTAGGTCGCGGCGCTGAGAGTTGAACGTCAACACCGCGAAGACGACAGCACGCCCAGCCGCAGCTCCCGTAAGAGGAGACCAGTCGCAGTGGTTAAGGCCAACACAACGCCACCACTGCAAATAACAAGCCACCAACGCACGAGCCAATCACCTCCGATATTGATAGACGCTCTCAAGTAATGGATGCTTACTACCGTGTCCTTACTTCCGCACTCGGTGGCAGCTCCTCACGTCAGGGTGCGCCCCCCTTGCCACCTGGAAGGCCCTTCAAAATGCTGGGGAGAACAGCCCTAGAAGTCCCGACCACGAGCTATACAAACAACCCAGAATATAGATAATAGCTCATATTCTACTCGCCTCCCTTATCGCTTCATCTCTCCCTTAGCGTGCTATCTTCATCCTTCCCTTGCTGCAACCCCCTCTCTTCGCGCCCCGTTATGCTTCCCCCTTTTTCTCCTAGAACGGAATCACCCACGTGTTGTGCCGTAACGGCGGAACCGTGGCGGGAACAAGCGCTGGACGATCCGCATTAGTAACCGCACACGGTACCCCCCCTAAGCGGGGACCAACTTGCGATCGCCTCTCATCATCCGCCTATCCTGTGAAATGCCTGTGGAAGCATCACACGAGCCAGATTACCCGTAGGTGACTAGCGCGGACGAACCGCACACGGTACCCCGCGTTAAGCGGGGACCAACCTGGCTAAGCGCCGCGCGCCCCACCCTATCCCTTGAAGGCCTGGTGAGCATGCAAGCACGAGCCAGATTGATCACCGCGGCTAGCAGGCTAGCCATGCTTGGAGCAGTGAGCGTACCTACCCCCTCCCCGAGGCCGGTCCAACTGCAGCCGCGTTGCAGGAGTCCAGGACCCCAAACCACAAGCGCTGGGTGTCGGTACTGGTTATTGATCAGCAGACCACGCTACCCTGCACCGATAAGCACCCCTAAATCCGGCGGCCAGCGCCGTCAGCGTCTAGCCAGTCAGCCCCATGGAGCCGCCGACAAGCACACTAAGAAGCAACCGAGGCTGCCATACCGGAATGGGTCCTCATCCGCCAAAAATCCACCAAGGGAAAAGGCCGAGCATACCGCTCTAGCTGCACCGGTGAGTCCCCTAGGGCTAACCAGGCCGCGCCAGCGGGCGGTAGCGAGGTAGACGTGCGAAACTCCCGAGATAGACACGCCCTATAAAAAGCCATGAAGTAGCCGAAGCTAACCTCTTTAGGTGCTCCCCAGGCAGCGGGGCCGCCATGGAAGAACTCGGACCAGAGCCCTAACACCCCCCCCCCCCCTTTTTCCTTATCGAACATAGACCGGAAAACGGTGTTCAATGTCGAACCCTTGAAACCAGAAGGCCACCTCAAAGGACGAGCACCAACGAGTGACAGGGCGGAAGCGGACCCGTTAATGAACGCCACGGAGCAAAAGAGGGTCGCGGGGCTGCGAGGGGGAATCGATCCAAATGGGGCCCGTGTTGGAATGAAAACGAGCGTAGAAAAACAAAGGCTGCCGTCTTTACTACCCTCCCGCAACACGGAGACAACGAATCCCGCGCGGTAACAAATTCACACGCGTAAGAATTTCCAAAGCCATTTTCACATATTTTTAGTAACTATACAACAACATAAATAAAATAATATACCACACACCCAATAGAACTGTTTTATTGATAGTAAACAATACAAGAACAGAAACTGCTCACAAAAATCAAGGCTCCAATCACGCACCACTGCGGCATGGCCCTGCCTTTGTTTACCTTGTTTCTTCCCAGCACAAAATCACATGACCGCAACGGCGGAAAAGGATATATATATATATAGAAGAACTCTCCGACGGGCGAAAAAACAACAGCTAGTTCCGACCATGTAGAGTGATATTCAATTAATATAATCCAGATAATAAATCCAGTAATTGGTGTGGTATATATAGAGGATATCCGATAAGAAGACCATCTCTGAAACAATAAAGTCTCAACTTTTGGCGCAGATAGACCATCCGCGATGAACACACGTCCGTGCAGGTTGCTGCCAAACGAATAAGAGAAAGCAAGGGTCATCTGGGTGTGACCTGGGTCACTGGTGGACCATTTTTCTTATGGGGGTGTTCTAGGTATTTGGGGGCATTCCACTTCTCAAAGGGAAATGCATATGTTTTCAGTCAACCTGGTGCAAAGGGGAAACAAAAAAAAAACCAAAAAAAATCAGCTCAGTGTAATGAATTAATAAGATGGTGTACATTCATCGCCCTGAAGGTTGTTTTGGTTTGATGCAAATTTTATTTTTTTGTAGTCAAAATATCTACATCGTTTCATTTCATAAAAATTGAACTCCCATAAGAATTGGTCAAAGGGTCAAAAGTATTTTTTTTACTAAGGAAAAACCTTCAAGAGATAGCCTGTGTTGAGATTGAAGATCAAGGGCATATGTACCCACCAGTCAGACCCAAGTTTTGGACGTTTTAGAATCATTTCAAATGAGCCCAACCTTTTTTTAACTACAACGGGGCCCCTAGACCGCAAATGACCAAATTATGCAAAGAGTTAATTTAATACACTTAAAATATGAATTAACACCAGTTTACAATTTGTGTTCAATCATGGGGCTACACTCTGTCAAAATGTGAACATGATTGGAATTGGAATCTTGGGTAACAGTGATTATTGATCACCATGTCCAAGAGTAAACATAAACCCTACAATCATATTTGTTGAGGAGCCAAAAATGGTCATTCTGGACTTCCCCGAAGAATAAAGAAAATGTTTTTTTCAATTGTTAACATTCCAGTTGGAAAGTCTATATTCTCCAACAGCCAGCCAGGTTTTCCCGTCCAATCGTGGGGTAATTTGGTCCTTCAACCCTTACTCATTTCTAAGAGTCATTTCACTGAACATACCGACCCATTCCGGGGAATTCACCTCCAATTGCTTATATTTGAACCTTTTCTGCAGTTTAAAATACTTATTTTGAATTATTTTGGACCTTTTCTGGAAAACCTGGCTTATGTGTAGAGGGGTTTCCCCCCTTCAAAATGTGGACAAAATGTATAGGGATTTTTTTTGGAATATAACACATTTGGGTGGCATGCACATATTTGCATCTTGTATATCTGATTATTGAAGTATGATTTAATAATCAGTAATAAAAGAAGTCAATTATTCAAGTACAATCATTTTTTTGAAAAAAAGTCACAACTTTGGATGAAAAAAAATTATCATTTGTATCAACCATCTTTGGGCAACCCTTTGTTTTAGCACATCTTCAGGGGTCATGGTTAGGTTTAGGGTTTAATTTGGGGTTTATGGTAAGGGTTAAAGGTGCAACGAGAGATTTTAAATAACAGGTGTCCCTAAAAAATGTGAAAATTCAGATTTTTGCACTGGTGTAAAGCTTTCAATCAAGAATATTCCCATCTGTAAGAATTAAGCTGAGAACTGTTTCTTTGGTACATAAATTGTGAAATTTCTAATTTCGTATAGAAGCAAATATGAAATTCAGCCTATGTTTTCTATTGAAATATAAGCATAAACAAATCACCTTTTGTTTTCATTTTAAGTTATTTCTGCCACCAAATAAAAGGTAAGGAATCTATTGAGTGTCTAATCTATATGACAGCACTACATATGACAGAAAATAGGGATGACTTGAAATCTCTCATTGCACCTTTAAGGTTAAGGTTAGGTCAGGATGAGGGTTCGCATTTTAGCAAATTTAATTTAATCCACTAAAACAAAGGATTACCCATCTGTTTGTTGCCAAATTTCCTAGCATCATTAAATCTGTAAAGGTCCATTCAGACTTCCACTGCACTGCACTGGATAGCAGTCTCTGCCCTGGTCTGCAATGCCGTACTGCAACAAAGTTAAATTCGTTTTAACTTGCTTTGCATTGGGTTGCATCAAGTTGCAGCAGAAGTGATCGATATATCAACAGTGCAGCAGCACTGCACTGCATTGCAGTGGAAGTATGAACAGACCTTAAGTCTTTTTCCATTTGTTCTCACCTGGTCTTTTTCCTTTTGCATGAGTAAGATACGCTCCTGCATCTCTTTGTTGCCTTTCCTCAAACTATCAGCCATCACCCACTGAAGCATACCCTGCGTAAAGATGAAAAGGTCACCACTCATGTCATATTTACAACTCATCATGCATTGAATTATCTGCCATAATCGTTGCTGTTCAACATGCCTGTATGTGCAAGTTATAATCAACAATAATTGGTTTTTATATAGCGCTTTATCGCCATAAACAGCCTCAAAGCGCTATTGCCTATTATTATGCCACCATCAGGAAATTGTCATGATCGTTTTGTTTCATCTAGGTGGCTGCTGGCCAAGCGCACATCCTTATCAGCACTTAGAATGCAATATTTCCCATAACAGCTCCCCAGATCTCACTTGGGTCGATGAGGCAATTGAGATTAAGTATCCAGGCCACGGACATAAACATGTTGACTGCAGCAGGGCACGAACTCACAAATTAAAATGGTCTTAGGATCACGAGTCCTGCACTTTATCTGTTACGCCGCACATGCTCTCTAACTTACTGTCATATGTTTCTTATGTCACATACAACATGGCTGTGCATGTACACACCTGGCAAGGTTCAATATATGTGACACTAATTTGATCACCAACACAATGTGGCATCGAATCAGTGTTGCTGCTAAAACAACCTATTTGCCTCCCTTTAATTTGCATGGATATATTACGGACCACTAAGTGGCAATATTCATCACCTACGTACACAAACACAGTACCTTCAACCATACAGGGAGTACCTTTAAAGATACTAGCCTTTTATTTATCTATCTCTGTGTGATGTCATAGCTGAGATGCAGCTTTTCCCAAGCATCAGGTCATACTGCATTTGGCACATGTCATTACACCAATGATTTGAACCAGTGCCCACAATTTAACGGTGTGATCACCCAATTAAGCACTTCCATCACTGCAGTGACCACACAGAGGAAGTTAAATGAAGTATCAGCAGTAGCTACTACCATAAAGAAACTGGCCGTGAAAGCAAGCAAATTTGCATGATTCAATTATCAAGGAAAAACATAATCACTGCAATAAGAAATAGTATCGCATTACATTTAAAGGTGCGTGTTCCGATCGTCTTTGGCCCCCCCCCCCGATTTACCCGGAAGTAGTACGAATTTTAGTATTAGATGAAAGGCCGTATTTTTTCTCATTGTCGTCCTGAAATTTGAGCCTTCAAATCCATTTCATTCCCAAGATATAAACAAAAAACCACCGTTTTGGTGGTTAACCACCAATATTAGCACAGTATTGAATAGGGCTTGGTAATATGTGTTTTTGCTTCTACCATCAAAACCGCAAGTTTGTTTCCCACGGTACTTGATGGGGAGTATGTGCAAGTGCCAGGCTCTCATATCATGTAGAGAACACAATAGACATAAATCGGAACAAGCACCTTTAACTACTTCATTTAAAGTGATAGTTTCATTATTAATACACTAATGATCGGAACATGAAACAAGCCATATTTTTATGTACCCTAGGAGGTGTCTACACCCTACTGCTACAATTTACCTTCTTAGCCAGGTTGAGTTTCCTGTCTTCCTCATACTGTGCTGACATTCTTTCCTTTTCCTCCCATGACTGTTTCTTGGCAGTCTGCAGATCCTTGATCAGAGCCTGTAGCAAATAATATCATTTCACAATCTATAACATTTACTGAATGCAAAGGTGACCTCTTAGTATGTATAACTTTGACAAGGATGCCCATATCCCTCACAACTATAGTATTTGTCAAAATCCCTTGGACATGTAACTATGTCCCGCCAATACAACGCACTGTTGGATTTTATGTAAGCGCAGTTAACGCAAAGAGATACGCGCACGTATGTCATGTCCAAGGGATTATGACAAACACTATAGTATGTCTGATCAGTTTATTTGATCATGGTATTCAACAACTCTTCCTACAAATATCTCTTTGTACAGGAGCTTAGAGTTGTTGATTCATATCAATTATCCACATTGACATGGAAATAAAAGTGCCACACCTTCACACTGTTCGTCACATTTGGAACTTTGAGTACGTGCAAGGACACCAAATGCAACCTCCAAAGTAAAAAACATGCCAAACTACCGTTTTACATTGGATTTTTGCTTTAAAATTACGAAGCAAGATTTCTGTTGAAAAATCAACATTCTGGAAATAATAGTGAGACTATATTGGTTCTCTGTATACGAAATTTAAAAGTCATCAGAAAGAGTTTTGTTGTTGAAAGAGTTGGGTCCAAAGCTGCCCTCGTGTGATAAAAATATGTGGACACATGGATGCATCATTGTTGATTTGTGATGAACCACTCTAACATGTTTGAACCTCTAAATACATAAGTAGTGATCTGTTGTATCAAAAGAGGTTAGTAGTTGGCAGATACATTTTAAAGTACTGATTAAGAGACAAACAAAGACAATAAAGAGAAATTATTCAAAAACACATTATGTTTTATAAATCATATAACTGAAGCCTGATTTCCTTTCCAATGTTGACTGAAATATATGCATTTCCCTTCTGAGAAGTGGAATGCCCCAAAATACCATTTTAGGACCCCTAAAAGAGAAAATGGACTCGACCAGTGACCCCAGGTCACACCCTGTCGACCATAACTCTTCCCCAATTCCGTTTGGCTCGTAGCCCACACGGACGCACGCATCTCATATCATGCTGTGGGGCGGGCCTGGAAGCGGGAAGTCAACATTGGAAAGGAAATCAGGCTTCAGTTATATGATTTATAAAACATAATGTGTTTTTGAATAAATCATTACACTGAACT